>CM032228.1:247760000-247802500 GCA_019009955.1 Riptortus pedestris
CAACACGGAATTTTGGAAATTTTTTTTTTCAAATGTCCATCGATCCTACCTAGTAGATGACGAAAATGAGGTTCGGTCAAAACTGTATGTATATTTCTGTTACCTCTCTAGTGGTCGCAATTTTTGTTCAATTATTCCATATTTAATCTTTTTATGCAAAAAGGAAGACCACGTTCGCTAATGGTTGAAATCGGACCAGTGAGGGGGGGGGGGAGTATAGTGGGGGGATTTTGAAAATTCGAAATATCTCCGTAACTATAAGTCGGAGTAAAATAAAAGTAATTTTCAGAATGGAGCTATGTAGTTGGAAAAGTGTATGCCACTTACAAATAATTACTACGTAATTCAGTTTAAAATAAATAACTTCTAAGAACTAATTTTTGTTATCTTAGTGTTATTCATTCAAAAATTCTTTTGCGTTATTTCCTTCTTAAAAACTATTTTTTTAGCAGATTTCCCTGAGGGAAAATCAGCTATTGAGGTTGTACTCATGACGGAATTTTCGAAATTTTTCTTCAAATGTCCATCGATCCTACCTAGTAGATGACGAAAATGAGGTCCGTTCAAAACTGTATATATATATATATATATATATATATATATATATATATATATATATATATATATATATATATATATATATTTGTCTGTTACCGCTCTAGCGGTCGCAATTTTTGTTTGATCGTTACCAAACTCGATATTTAGTCGTTTTATGTAAAAAGAAAGATCAAGTTCGTTAACGGCTGAAATCGGACTAGTGGGAGGGGGGTTTAGAGGGGAGGATTTTCGAAAATTCGAAATATCTCCGTTACTATACGTCGGATCGAAAAATTGTACAGAATCAATCTTATTGCAAATTACATTTACTATAAATATTGTTATATACGTTTATTCCCTATCTTGAATATTAACCGAGATATTTGCATTTTTATTAAATTAGGGCCGATAACGAATTTGTGAATTTCCCGCCAAAAGCTAGTTCGGCCCTTTGCCGTAACTGTTCGGCTCTCGTGTGCAGATTTCTCTATTGTATAACTTCATGTGGAAAATCTAATTAGTTTACTCGGCCCCTGCGTGACGGACTTTTTTATTCTAGAATCCATTCCTTCTTGTTGTGGCCAACATAATTATCTTTGAAACATGTTTATGGGAAAAGAACGGATTCTGAAATAAAAAAAAAATTAAAAAAGAAAAAAACGCAACACTATTCTTGAATGTATTTAATTAAAAAAAAAAAAGTTTACTTCAAGAAACATCTACATAACAAAAACGTTCTTAGAATTTATTTTTAACTAGACATGTTGTTACCTAAAGAAAAAGTCCGTACATGCAGGGGGGCTGTGTTAACTAAGCGATTTCCCTCGTTAAAGTTTGGTAATAAATAGATAGATAGATAATATGAAACTGCTAACCAACAACACCGTGAATAAATACAAACGGAAATAAATGTTTCATCAATTTCAATACCTGGCGACAGGACAGCGTAGGTTAGAAAATGTAAACAACGGGTCGGCCTGCTCAGACCGGAAAGAAAAAATCACTACTGAAATATATCTGAATATAACACATTCATTTTATTGAGAACTATTGACATATATCTTAGTGTAATTTATAATGAGTTAAAATAAGTGTAATCGCAAGTCAATAAAATTTTAGTAGTCCAAAAACTTTACTGATGGGGGGGGGGGGGTCATTCAGGGCATATTTGCATGTATCCTTCCCGTATTAATAAAGTCTCTTGAATACAATTGTTGGTATTTAAACTTCCAATAATGTGATTTATTTAAGTAGAAGTAGCAGAAGTATTGTTTACGTAACTGAGTAGAAGTGGTGGTTTGATGAAAACTAAAAAAATAAATACAAATATCTGGTTAGTATTCAAGATAGAGAAAAAAAAGTATTAACAATAGTAATAGTAAATTTAATTTGCAAACAAGATTGGCTATATACAATTTTTCGCCCGATGCATAAATAACGGTGATATCTCGAATTTTCGAAAAATCCCCCCTCTAACCCCCCCCTCCCTTTGGTTCCGATTTCAGCCATTAACGTACTTTGATCTGTCTTTTTTACATAAACGGTAAATATCGAGTTTAGTAAACCGATCAAACAAAATTGCGACCGCTAGAGCGTTAACAGACAAATATAAGATATATATTGTCTATATATATATATATATATATATATATATATAATTTGAGGACCTCATTTTCGTCATCTCCTGGGTTAGGATCGATGGACGTTTTGAAGAAATTTTTCGAAATCGCGTTCATGAGTACGACCTCAGTAGCTGATTTACTGAAGGGAAATCTGCTAATTCACCACACAATCTATGTTGATGTCAACATATGTATATAAAACCACTCTAGCAGCTGCACTTTACTAGATTTCCCCGAAGGAAAATCAGCTATTGTGCTCGTAATAATGACAAATATTTTCGGACTACTTCTTCAAATGTCCATCGACCATACATACCCAGGAGATGACGAAAATCGCTGATTTCTTTTAAGGGAAATCTGCTAAAAAGGTCCGTTCTATTTTCATATGAATATACAACGGTAGATTAGTAACAAATAACTTATATGCAATTTTTTTTAAAAGATATATATATATATATATATGTATATATCTATATATACTATATATTTAAACGTAATTCTAATAAATATTAAATAAGAACATTATTATACAAAACTATGAATGATTGAAAATGTGGAAAATAAGTTACTTAGTGTTGTTTATTACAGAATACTATCCTAATTTATCCATAATTATTATTTCAATAACATTTTTCTGGTATAACTCTGCAAATTTCGTGAGTGCTTTACTGAAATTAATAGAATAAAATTCTATCCTCAACAGGCCATCGGTTTGTTATTTCCCATAACTGGACTCTTTTAAAAAGGTGCCTTTCTTAATCAAAGCAATGTACTGTCTGGTTGAAAGGATGTAAGTATATATATATATATATATATATTTATATATATATATATATATATATATATATTTATTTATTTATTTTATTTTAGTTAAAGAAAAAAGTTATGTATCAAGCACATGTTATGTACTAAGTTTAATTAGTATAATATATAATTACTGTACGGGACGTGTGGTATATATAAACTCCCTTCCTGTAGGCTTACTTCAGAAGGAAATATATATATATATATATATATTGTAGCCATACTGTGAAATGAATATAACTTCGTTCCTTAAAACATTTGTTTTATTTAAATACCCAACGCGTACACAAAAAAGATCGGGTGAAAACAATATTTGGCATTGATTCTTGAAATAGGACTTTTCATAAAATTTAAAGCTCCTATTTGACGTTTCACTTTTAAAGTACGATTACTAAAAGTAGGGGTTTATGGAAGGCTGAAATATAAAGGGAGTCAATATCTCGGTTAAGTTTCAAGATAGAGAAAAATAGTTATTTATTATACAAGTGACGAAAGTAGATCATTTTACAACTCGAGTGAAACGTTTACCCACACGAGCGAAGCGAGTGTGGTTCATTTCACGGAGAGTTGTGATAATTCTACTTTTTCGTCACGAGTGTAATATTAAATTTTTTCTGTAATCGTGTAATACATGATCAGATCTAACAGGAATATGAAACAATATTAGGATGTTGTGGAAGATTATGGTATTGTTGTTGTTAGGTTATAAGCATGGTTGTGAATAAGGTTATAAGCATAGTTATTAAAACAAACTAGTGTGATGATTGTGAATTAGTGCAGTATGTTAATAAACAAGTGCAGGTTATAAACATGGAAAGGTAATTAATTTTTATATTTTAAATTTTAAAATATATTGATTTTTTCCACCAATAATTCATTCTTCTTTTCAATTTATTTTGTTTAAATAAATTCTTACAAATGGTTAGTAAACATTTAAAAGCATTTAATTTCCAACTTCATATTTATTTTGGTTTTATTACTTTTTACTAATTAAGAAGGCAATTAACTTTATTCACTTGTGACAGAAAGTGATTACTTTTCTTCACTCTATTGCAAAAATTTTTCACTTTCTTCACTCATTTCAGTTTCAGTAATGGTGAGGTGGCTACTTTATTCAGCGATTATAGTATAAAGTATATATCAAAAGATTTATAGAACAGTATAATTTACAACCATATATGGTGCTATTATCAATTTTTCGATTACTACTTATATTAACGGAGAGATATTTTGAGTTTTCGAAATTCATCTCTCCAGCCACCCCCTCTCCAAATATTTATATTTCAGCCGTTTTTTTACGGAACTTGACCTTTAGTTTTTGCATGTTGGAAATGCTTTTATCGAAATTAGTAAACAAAACAAGTAATATATATATATATATATAATTTATGTACTTATTTATTTATTTTCCTTAAGGGGAATAAGCTAAAAGAAAGAGTCGTTACTTCAAGCCTCGGTAAAAAGTAGCATATAATTAATTACTGGCAAATGGGTTGGAAAGGCTAAAGTCCAACATTGAGGAGTAAACTGGCAATAGAATTACTTTGGGGCCCTTTGGGACACTTTACCCGCTTCACCGAGTCCATCTAGACCGGTCGAGGATACAGCGCAGAAATAACACACTAAGCTCTCAACTAGTTTTTTTTTTTTTTACTTTTTTTATTTCTTTTAGTCCATTTGCATTAAGCCACGCTATCCAGAAAATTATCTTCCCTTTTACTAAGTCCTGTTCTTCTATTTCTCTTTTACCCAATGAACTCAGTAAAACGCCGTAGATTCTATTACTTAAAATATGGCAAATAAAACACATTATAGTTTACAAAAATTGTGAGAAATCAGCTATTGGGGTCGTGCTCATGACGCGATTTTAGAAACTTTTCTTCAAATGTACAACGATTCCCTATCTAGGAGATGATGGAAAATAAGGTCCGTTTCAAATATATATATATATATATATATATATATAGTATATAGATATATATATATATTAGCTCAGATACCCGGCTTCGCCCGGGAATTCATTTGAGGCTGAATGGTGATGGTATTTTTTAGCAGGCTTTATATTGCACAATATTTTGACATTTACCCGTCCCAGTGTTTAGGATTGATACCCGTCGTTGCCGTGGATTTGCTAATAATAGAATATTTGTTCGATAAGGCTTCACTGTCTTCGATATTTTTATATTTCCCGTCTCTTATACATGTAAATATGGTGAATTTTTATTTCAGGCCTCCCTTATAACCCCCCTCCCGTTTGAACCTAAAAATTTTAATATAACTTATAATCATGGAAGAATTAATGGTAATTGACATACCAAGTTTTGTTAAGTTCGGTTCAGCCGTTAGTGCCCAATAAAATTGTTGGCTCCAGCTAAAGTTTTAACATATAACTCATTTATACTTAGGTATACGACAAAAGTGTATATAACAAAAGTTACTCCAAATAACAAAATAAACAACTTTTGTTATGTTTATATTTGCGGAAAAACCAATAGAAAACGAAATATCGCTATTTTTAATTTCAGGCTTCCCTTATAACCCCCACTCCTGTTCGTCTCAGAGGAAATTAATATAGCCTAAAGTCTAAGTTGGATTAGTAGTAATATACATACCAAGTTTCATAAAATTCGGTTCAGCCGTTTATGCGTGAAAAGGTAACAAACAAACATACACGAAAGAAACAAAATGCAGATATGGTGTCTATGACATGTGAAACGAAAAGTTATCGTGAAATTTCGCGAAAATATCAATGTACAGACAGAGGTTACAATTTTATATATATATATATATATATATAGATATAGATATATATATATATATCAACCAAGTAAATTCGTTACGTCCGAACCCTTTTGCCAGTCCAATTTTACATGACGTCCAAAGTCATCAATTACCACTCCAGTTCGGACTATCTCCGTCTTGGAGAAAGGTATTACAAAAAATGGACACAAAAGGACTTTCTGAATGTCCTCTGCCATTTGTCATCGGGGTGGAACTATTATTTATTTTTTATTGAGTGTGCTATTAACGGAGAAGGGTTTATTTATGATTTTTTACGCTTACCAAGTAAACACCATTCCTACAGATGTGCACTGCCACGAGTTATTTTCAAAAATAAGAATAATGAAGCTTGAGAACTTATGTTTTGAGAGGTAATATAAAAATTTGAATCTTAGAACGGAAAGAAAATGTCAGAATTAGAATAAAAAAGTCCGTCATGCAGGGGCTGCGTAAAATAAGCAGATTTCCCTCGTGAAATTGAGATAATTCTACATACTGCTAACAAAACACCACAGTGAATGTTAAGTGAATAAATACAAACGGAAATAAGAAATGTTTCAGTCAATTTCAATAACCTGCCGACAGGAAGCGTTTGAAATGTAAACAAACAGATCTGCCAGCTTCACGCCGGAAAGAAAAACAATAACTAAAATATATCAGAATATAACATATTTATATTATTGAGAACTATTTACTATATCTAGTACTGGAATTAATAATGAGTAAGAATAATTGTTATTTCAATCAATCTAATTTTAGTAATCCAAGACCTTAAGACGGGGGGGGGGGTTCAAAAGGACATATTTGCATGTATCTCGTATAATAAAGGTATCTTGAATACAATATTTGATTCCCCGAAGGTAATCAGCTATTGAGGTCGTACTCATGACGCGATGTGTATATATAATTATATATATATATATATATATATATATATATATATATATATATACTTGTTGGACTTTTGAAGAAATGTTTAGAAAATCGCGTCATGAGTACGACCTCAATAGCTGATTTTCCTTCGGGGAAAACTACTAATGATGCCCAGTAATGTATATTTTCATTCAGTGTGATTTTATTTACCTGTTGTTGTATGTGTAATCTAGATGGTAAATTATTTGATCAATACTCTGGGAGAGAATGAATTATCGCCACGAACAAGGATTACATTTGGAGTAAAGCACTCTACGAGTAATAGGCAGCTCTGACAGATGCATTAGTGAGTTTTGGCTATACGTCATAAATAGGCCTTATCAATATATGGTTAGAATGTTATCATGCTAGAATCTGCGAGTTATATGAGCAACTATAAAATCAATATGCCGGCCAGTTGTTTGCTGTAATATATATCAAGGAGAGAATCATTAAATCGGGACTTTCTATCCTGATATCAATTCGAAAATCGTGTAAGTACATGATTACTGAGCAAGTCCTGAAGGACGCCCTGCAGCAGTTTAAACTAGAGATAGATGTAACAAAATACAATTTTTCGTTGTAGAGAAGAGACAAGGAAATATAAATATTGAAATTGGATCCATTATCCTTGAAAAAGTGAAGGAATATCACACCTAGAACATTTTAACACATCAATAGTAGTAGAGCTGTATTCTGTAGAAGAATGGCATTTACCAAACAAACCATCTGAAGCAAAATGAGTATTTTAACCCTCCCAATACCACGGGTCCGGACAATCAGAGATTACCACGGGGGTCCTTGCGGGACCCCACTCTTTTTTGATCCGACGTAGTATTTTAACCCTCCCAATACCACGTAGGATCCGGACAATCAGAGATACCACCGGGGGTCCTTGGGGACAACCTCACTAGCTTTTTTTACGACGTTTTTAATATAAAAACATACATTATTTGGATTTATTAGTTAGGAATATGCAAAATGACTACAATCCATATATACCTATTACAATTTTATTGATTGTATGAAATTTATTTATTAAAAGAATTTATTGATTGTAAACAATTTATTGATTAAGAAACAAAATTCTTCGTTTACTGTCTTGGTTCACTGATTTGACTCATTGGAGTCATCATTTTGTTAGCACAGTTGCCGTTTTAAGAATCAATTAGCTTTCCGTTTTTCATCAAAATACGAGAAAAGAGAGTAAAAATAGGGAGGAATACCTTGTTTTTATTCTCTTTCCTCGAGTTTTAATTTCTTTTAATCAATAATTTTTTTAATATCAATAAATTCTTTTAATAAATGAATTTTATAAAATCAATAAAATTGTAATAGGTATGTATTAAAAAAGTTATACGTGTAGTAGACCATGGGGTCTCGCAAGGACCCCAAACCAAGTTTTTTTAGAAATAAATAAATTATCAATGGTTTATCTAGTAGAATCTATAAAAACTGTTAGTACGATCTGAAAAAAAAAAACCGTTTCAAAGGAAAAGTCACAAAGTAACAATTCGATTGGTCAAGTTTTTCATAAAGATTTCGTGAAAATTCGGAGCTGGGGTCCTCGGAGGACCTCATGGTACTGGGAGGGTTAACTAATAATGATCAAGTAATAAGATTGGAATTACCATAGTAAATATTTACTAACCGAACAAGTTTTATTATTTGTATTGATATCAGCAATTCAAGTTAATCCTTAGCATTCAGCCTTTTTTTTTTTTAGCTTATTTCCCTTATTTAAGGGAAATATGCTATTGATGTCGTACTCATGACACGATTTTCAAAATGTTTCTTCAAATATCCATTGTTCCTACCCAGGACATGACGAAAATACGTTCAACACTGTGTATATATATATATATATATATATATATATTTGTGTGTGTGTGTGTGTGTGTGTGTGTGTGTGTGTGTGTGTGTGTGTGTGTGTGTCTGTTGCCACTCTAGCGGTCGTAATTATGGTTTAATCGTTACGAAACTCGATATTTAGTCGTTTTATGTAAGAATGAAGATCATGTTGGTAAACGGCTGAAATCAGAAAAGGGGATGTGTGGGTTTAAAGGGGAGGATTTTCGAAAATTCGAATTATCTTCGTTACTATACGTCGGATCGAAAAATGGTATAAAACCAATCTTATTACAAATTAAATGTACTATAATTATTGGTATATACTTATATTTTCTATCTGGAATATTAACCGAGAAAATTGCATTTTCTGTTTTCAGCCTTCAGAAACCCCCACTTTTACTCATGTTGCATAAAAAACACTCTACTATATAGTAAAACATATTATTCGAAGCTTAAATACCAAATATAGTTTCCAAGAGACGTTTATTATACAAAACAAATGCAAATATGTCCTTGTGACCCATCCCCCCGTCTTACGGTCTTTGACTACTAAAATTAGATTGATTGAGATAACAATTATTCTGACTCATTAATTACTGTACTATATATAGTAAATAGTTCTTAATAAAATTAATATGTTATATTCTGATATATTTTAGTAATCGTTTTTCTTTCCGGTGTGAAGCTGATAGACCTGTTTATTTATATCTCAAACGCTTCCCATCTGCAGGTTATTGAAATTGACTGAAACTTTTCTTATTTCCGTTTGTATTTATTCACTTAATATTTACGGTGGTGTTGTGTTAGCAGTATGTAGATTTATATATTAGTAAATTTCACGAGGGAAATCTGCTTATTTTACGCAGCCCCTGCATGACGGATTTTTTTATTCTAATTCTGACATTTTCTTTCCGTTCTAAGATTCAAATTTTTATATTACCTCTCAAAACATAAGTTCTCAAGCTTCATTATTCTTATTTTTGAATATAACTCGTGGCAGTGCACATCTGTAGGAATGGTGTTTACTTGGTAAGCGTAAAAAATCATAAATAAACCCTTCTCCGTTAATAGCACACTCAATAAAAAATAAATAATAGATCCACCCCGATGACAAATGGCAGAGGACATTCAGAATGTCCTTTTGCGTCCATTTTTTTGTAATACCTTTCTCCAAGAAGGAGATAGTCCGAACTGGAGTGGTAATTGATGACTTTGGACGTCATGTAAAATTGGACTGGCAAAAGGGTTCGGACGTAACGAATCCATTACTTGATTGTCTCCAACAATTCTCCAGAGTGGAGTCCATTTTCCAGATGCCTCACCAACTATTTTCTCGCTAGTCTATCTAGCAATGAAAACTGACCTACCTCACTTACAACTACATTTATAGTTTTCAGCGCTCAGAAATAAATTCCCTCGCTCTTATATTAACAACTTTAACACCTAGCCTATAATTCCCTCGCTCTTATTGTAACACCTAGCCTATAATTCCCTCGCTCTTATATTAACACCTAGCCTATAATTCCCTTGCTCTTATATTAACACCTAGCCTATAATTCCCTCGCTCTTATTGTAACACCTAGCCTATAATTCCCTCGCTCTTATATTAACACCTAGCCTATAATTTCCTCACTCTTATATTAACACCTAGTCTATAATTTCCTCACTCTTATATTAACACCTAGTCTATAATTTCCTCACTCTTATATTAACACCTAGCCTATAATTTCCTCACTCTTATATTAACACCTAGTCTATAATTCCCTCGCTCTTATATTAAACAACTTTAACACCTAGTAAGCCTATAATTCCCTCGCTCTTATATTAAAAACTTTAACACCTAGCCTATAATTCCCTCGCTCTTATATTAAAAACTTTAACACCTAGCCTATAATTCCCTCACTCTTATATTAACAACTTTAACACCTAGCCTATAATTCCCTCACTCTTATATTAACACCTAGCCTATAATTCCTCCACTCTTATATTAAAAACTTTAACACCTAGCCTATAATTCCCTCACTCTTATATTAACAACTTTAACACCTAGCCTAAAATTCCCTCACTCTTATATTAACACCTAGCCTATAATTCCCTCACTCTTATATTAACAACTTTAACACCTAGCCTATAATTCCCTCACTCTTATATTAACACCTAGCCTATAATTCCCTCACTCTTATATTAAAAACTTTAACACCTAGCCTATAATTCCCTCACTCTTATATTAACAACCTAGCCTATAATTCCCTCACTCTTATATTAACAACTTTAACACCTAGCCTATAATTCCCTCACTCTTATATTAACACCTAAATTCCCACGCTCTTATATTAACACCTAGCCTATAATTCCCTCACTCTTATATTAACACCTAGCCTATAATTCCCTCACTCTTATATTAACAACACCTAGCCTATAATTCCCTCACTCTTATATTAACAACTTTTAACACCTAGCCTATAATTCCCTCACTCTTATATTAACAACTTTAACACCTAGCCTATAATTCCCTCACTCTTATATTAACAACTTTTACACCTAGCCTATAATTCCCTCGCTCTTATATTAAAAACTTTAACAACTAGCCTATAATTCCCTCACTCTTATATTAACACCTAGCCTATAATTCCTTCACTCTTATATTAACACCTAGCCTATAATTCCCTCACTCTTATATTAACAACTTTAACACCTAGCCTAAAATTCCCTCACTCTTATATTAACAACTTTTACACCTAGCCTATAATTCCCTCGCTCTTATATTAAAAAACTTTAACATCTATCCTATAATTACATCACTCTTATATTAACACCTATCCTATAATTCCCTCACTCTTATATTAACAAATAGCCTATAATTTCCTCACTCTTATATTAACACCTAGCCTATAATTCCCTCGCTCTTATATTAACACCTAGCCTATAATTCCCTCGCTCTTATATTAACACCTAGCCTATAATTCCCTCGCTCTTATATTAACACCTAGCCTATAATTCCCTCACTCTTATATTAACACCTAGCCTATAATTCCCTCACTCTTATATTAACACCTAGCCTATAATTCCCTCACTCTTATATTAACACCTAGCCTATAATTCCCTCACTCTTATATTAAAAACTTTAACACCTAGCCTATAATTCCTCGCTCTTATATTAACAACTTTAACACCTAGCCTATAATTACTCACTCTTATATTAAAAACTTAAGCACCTAGCCTATAATTTCCTCACTCTTATATTAACACCTATCCTATAATTCCCTCGCTCTTATATTAATACCTAGCCTATAATTCCCTCGCTCTTATATTAACACCTATCCTATAATTTCCTCGCTCTTATATTAACACCTAGCCTATAATTTCCTCACCTCTTATATTAAAAAACTTAACACCTAGCCTATAATTCCCTCACTGTTATATTAACACATAGCTATAATTCCCTCACTTTTATATTAACACCTAGCCTATAATTTCCTCACTCTTATATTAACTCCTAGCCTATAATTTCCCGCGCTCTTATTTTAACACCTAGCCTATAATTCCCTGACTCTTATATTATAGCCAATTGAAATTGATAACTTTAAACAAACACTGCCGTGCACAATTTCCCCATTCTCAGCATTTGCTACAATTACTCTCAGCAAGATCAAGTAATAGCCAACCTCAACTGAGGAATAGAGTAGAATTCTATATTTATTGGTTAAAGATTTACATCTTGTACAAATTAAATAAACAAATAACATTTCTAGTCTATATTATTATATTCTATAGTTGTTATTATAGTAGTAGTATTTATATAGAAAAGAAAATTTATTTTCCAGTAAATTATATACTACCTTGCTTTGTGTTTAATTTATTGCTTCAGTTGTTGGTTCATCATCTTATGTAAAGGATAAAGTCCGTCACGCAAGAGAAATCTGCCTAATAACAACTGTAGTAGTAAGGAATCTCTAAACCTATTCAAGAGGGACGAACAGTTACGGAAACGGCCGAAAGGTCAAGTTCGTTAATGGCTGAAATCGGACCAGTGGTAGTACGTTAATTGTACAAAATCAATCTTATTGCAAATTAAATTTACTATAAATATTGTTATATACATTTTTTCTCTATCTTGAATATTAACCGAGATATTTGCATTTTGATTAACTCTGGGCACCTAACGGATGGGAGTGACTTTCCCACCAAAAGCTAGTTCGGCCGTTTCCTTTACTGGCTCGCCTCTCGTGAAATTTCTCTATTGTAAAACTTCACATGGGAAAATCTGCTTAGTTTACGTTGCCCCTGCGTGACGGACTTTTTTTAATTTCTATTAAATATCAATATTACGAGTAGATAATATCATTACAAATTTTAATTATTAATATTTCGTATTAAAATATTTAAATAGAAGAATGTTTTATTATGTACTGCACCTTGTATCACTCGTGCTAACGGTATATACCAAATACTTTGTAAACTATTACTTATTTCTGAAATAATTTTTATACAATTTACTGGAAAATAAATTTTCCTTACTAATACAATTACTATAATCACAACTACCTTTGACAAAATATTCAAATAATCATCCTAATGCACATGAAAATTTCTGACTAGGCCAATTTCCCTGCTCGAGCTGAATAATAGTCAGTTTTAGCCAGTGTGCGATTCATAAATGAGACACGTTCACTAACGAAATGTTCAAACGCATTTACACTAATAGCAAATCCACTTGGCAGAAATTAATTGAACCACACAACTAATGAACCATTAGAGAATTTACTCAGGCGCTAATGCGAACGAAAATGGTTTTCTGTTGGTCCAAAGCACATATTAGAAAGGTCCGTCACGCAGGGGCTGCGTAAACTAAGCAGATTTCCCATGTGAAGTTTTACAATAGGGAAATCTGCATACTGGTAACACAATACCACCATGATTAAATACAAATGGTAATGATAAATCTTTCGGGTAAGTAAAATAAATTCCCAACTGAAACGGCTTCTGTATTGTAAGAATAATTTATATTTTAATAACTCAAATTTTAGTAAATATTATTATTTATTAACGTCCACTTTTTGCAGCTTAGGCTAATCGGGACAGGCTATCTACAGGTTACCACCCTTTTCTAGCCAGGGTGGGATTTTAGGACTTTATTTAATGAATTTCGTCACTAAATTATTTCCTTGCCTAGGCGGGAATCGAACTCGCCACTCTAGGTTTACCATGTGAGATAAAGGTCATCGCTTTAACTCGCAGGGCTAACCTGAGCCCCCTCAAATTTTAGTAGTCAAAGAACTAAAGAAGGGAGGGAGGGCGGATGAACAGAATGTATTTGCATAATCTCACAAAGTTACAAAGGTAAGGTAAGGTTAGAAACGACAGGTAAGGTTAGAAGAAGCTCCCACCTGAGCCGAGCATTTACGGAAACGGCCGACCTAATCTGAACTATACCCGACAGACTTCATACAAATGCAAATACCTCGGTTAATATTCAAGGTAGAGAATAAATGTATTTAACAATATTTATAGAAAATTTAATTTGCTAAAGATTGGTTCTATACAATGTTTCGATCCGATACATAATAACGGAGATATTATGAATTTTCGAAAATCACCCCTTTAAACTCCCCCTCCCACTGGTCCGATTTCAGCCGTTAACGAACTTGATGAAATTGCGACCGCTAGAGCGTTAACAGACAAATAAATCTATATATATAAAATTGTAACCTCTGTCTGTCATTGATTTATTTCACGACATTTCACGATAACTTTTCGTTTCACATGTCATAGACACCAGAACTGCATTTTGTTTCTTTGGTGTCTGTTTGTTTGTTTGTTTGTTTGTTTGTTTGTTACCTTTTCACGCATAAACGGCTGAACCGAATTTTATGAAACTTGGTATGTATATTACTACTAGCCCAACTTAGACTTTAGGCTATACTAATATTCTCTAAGACAAACAGGAGTGGGGGTTATAAGGGAGGCCTGAAATTAAAAATAGCGATATTTCGTTTCCTATTGTTTTTTCGCCAAATATGCACTTAACAAAAGTTGTTTACTTTGTTATTTAGAGTAACTTTTGTTATATACACTTTTGCCATATATGGAAGTATAAAGGCGTTTATATGCTAAAAATTATAGCGGGAGTCAACAATTTTATTTGGCACAAAAGACTCAACCGAACTAAATAAAACACTCAGTATGTGTATTAGCACTAACGCCTTCCTTATAATAAGCCATACTAACATTTCTAGGGACGTGTAGGAGTGGGGGTTATAAGGGAGGCCTGAATTAATAATAGTGATTTCCTATTGGGGTTTCGGCAAATATGCACATAACAAAAGTTGTTTATTTTGTTATTTAGAGAAATTTGCTTAACACTTCTTTTCAATATGAACTACCAGGTACCTCACCTGAAAAAATTAATTCAAATGTATGTCAATATTTTCTCCTTAATAATTCAAATCTATGCATGCACAGGAAACGGGAAATATGACAACATGCAGGACAGTGAAGTCTTACATAAAAAATTAATTTGATTATTAACAAATCCCCAGAAACGGCGGGTGTTGCCCTTAATCACTGGGACGAGTAAATGTCAAAATATTGTGCAAAATAAAGTCTTGCCAAAAATATACCATCACCATTCAGCCTCAAATGAATTCCCGAGGGAAGCCGGGTATCTGAGCTAGATATATATACATATATATATATATATATATATATATATATATATATATATATAATTTTGAACGAACCTCATTTTCGTCATCTCCTGTGTAGGATCGATGGACATTTGAAGCAATTTTTCGAAAATCGCGTCATGAGTACAACCTCAATAGCCTTATGGGAAATCTGCTAAAATGGAAATTAGAGTAAAATCTCTTCTATATTAGCAGATTTTCCTTAAGGGAATTCAGCTAGTACTAGTTGACGCTAGGATCAGCTAGTAGTAGTCATGACGCCAGTATCGAAAATTCCGTCACTCACGGGCTGCGTAAACTAAGCAGATTTCCTACGGGAAGTTTTACAGTAGAGAAATCTGCATACTATTAACACTTACCACCACCGTGAGTATATACAAACTGTAATGAGAAATCTTTAAGTTAATTTTAATAAGCTCCAAACGGAAACGGCTTCTGAACTGTAAACAAATAGGTCTGCCACCAATCAGAGTTGAACAGATAGATAGACATATTCTTCACCGGAAAGAAAAACAATTGCTGAAATGTTTCTTAATATAACATATTAACTTTATTGCAAACTATTTAAGATATCTAGTACTGTAATTTATAATGCTTCAGAGTAATTGTTATGGCAATCACTCAAATTTTAAAAGAACTAGAAGAGGGGGGGGGATCAACAGAACGCATTTTCGTATATCTCACAAAATAGAAGCTTACACTAATCTCTAAACCAACTTCACGGAAGCCGAACAGTAACGGAAACGGCCGAACTAGCTTTCGGCGGAAACTTAGGAATTGAACTGACAACAGCCGATCTCATCTCGTCCGTTAATACATACCCTTAAAAAAAAATATATCGGTTGATATTTAAGATAGAAAATAAATGTGTATAACAATACCTACAGTAAATTTGGGTTTAAACAAGTTTCCCATCCGACGTTTAGAAAAACGGAAATATTTAGAATTTCCGAAAATGCTCCCTTATCCCACTTGACCAATTTCAGCCATTAACAAACTTTCTTTTTTCCATAAAACGAGTAAATATCGAGTTTGGTAACGATCAAACAAACATTACTTCCGCTAGAGCATTAACAGACAAATATATATTTTTGAACGGACCTCATTTTTGTCGTCTCCTGTGTAGGATTGATGGACTTTGAAGAAATTTTTCGAAAATCGCGTCAGGAGTACGACCTCAATAAATAACCTTTCATTCAGAAACGTCAGCCATTTCAACTGCCCATTTACATCACATTACTCCGTTGGAAAATTTCGCTCTTGAGAGACTTTTGATTTGTTAAGATAATTACTCTGAGTACATAAATACCAATGAAGTTATTATCAGCTTACAAATCCCCCAAAATTAACTGTGCTGATTAAGAAGCTTCCCTAGATAAGTGGCTCTTGAATCATTAAGGCACTCTGATGAGGTTCGGGAGAAACCTATCTATAATTATTGGAGGGAAACATTGTTTGTTCTTTGCCGCCATCTCAGCTGCTGAGAATACTTCCAAGACATAAATAACTCAAACCTAAAACAATTTATAGCACTTTACGAGTGAAGGGCGTAAAATCTTATTTGATGGCGTCATGTGGAACTTGATTGCGATTAGCTCACATAGCTCAGGCCCGTTGAACGAAAAAAAAAAAAAAAATTCGCAAAAAAAAAATACACAAACACACATATATATATATATATATATATACAAGTTTTGTTATGTGCATATTTGCCGAAACCCCAATAGGAAACGAAATATCACTATTTTTAATTTCAGGCCTCCCTTATGACCCCCACTCCTGCCCGTCCCTAGAAATGTTAGTATGGCTTGTTATAAGGTAGGCATTAGTGCTAACTCACATACCGAGTTTGGTTTAGTTCGGTTGAGTTTTTTGTGCCAAATAAAATTGTTGACTTCCGCAGTAGTTTTTAACGTATAACTCATTTATAATTAGGTGTACGACAAAAGAGTATATAACAAAAGTTACTCCAAATAACAAAATTAACAACTTTTGTTATGTGCATAATTGCCGAAAATGCAATAGGAAACGAAATATCGCTATTTTTAATTTCAGGCTTCCCTTATAACCCCCACTCCTGTTCGTCTGAGTGAAAATTAACACAGCCTAAAGTCTAAGTTAGGTTAGTAGTAATATACATACCAAGTTTCATAAAATTTGGTTCAGCCGTTTATGCGTGAAAAGGTAACAAACAAACAAACAAACACACACGAAAGAAACAAAATGCAGTTATAGTGTCTATGACATGTGAAACGAAAAGTTATCGTGAAATTTCGCGAAAAAAATCAATGTACAGACAGAGGTTACAATTTTATATATATATAGCTCAGATACCCGGCTTCACCCAGGAGTTCATTTGAGGCTGAGTGGTAATGGTATTTTTTTTGGCAAGACTTTACTTTCCATGATATTTTCACATTTCCCGGTCACAGTGTTTAGGGGTTGCTGTGGATTTGCTAATAATAAAATTAACTTTTTATGTAAGACTTCACTGTCCTCCATATTGTCATATTTCCCGTCTCCTGTGTATTATGCATAGATTTGAATTATTATGGACAAGATATTAACATAGATTTGAATTAATTTTTCCAGGTGAGGTACCTACCTGGTACTTCATATTAGAAAGAATTGTTGAACACATCAATATTTCTACGCAAATAACTTGCTTCATACATTGTTCCGGAAAAAAATGTATAAAACAAAATTTACTCTAAATAACAAAGTAAACAACTTTTGTTATGTGCATAATTGCCGAAAAACCAATAGGAAACGAAATATCGTTATTTTTAATTTGAGGCCTCACTTACAACCACCACTCCTGCTCGTCCCTAGAAAAGTTAGTACAGCTTATTATCATGAAGGCGCTAGTGCTAATTCGCATACGGAGTTTTGTTTAGTTCGGTTGAGTCTTTGGTACCAAATAAAATTGTTGATTCCCGTTATAGTTTTTAGCGTAAACTCATTTATACTTCCGTATTCGGCAAAAGTGTATATAACAAAAGTTACTCTAAATAACCAAATAACCAATTATTGTTATCTGCATATTTGAAGAAAACCCAATAGGAAACGAAATATCGTTATTTTTAATTTCAGGCCTCCCTTATAACCCCCACTCCTGTTCGTCTCATAGAATATTAATATAGCCTAAAGTCTAAGTTGGGTTAGTAGTAATATGCATATCAAATTTCATAAAATTCCGTTCAGCCGTTTATGCGTGAAAAGGTAAGAAACAAAAAAACAAACTAACAAACATACACGGAAGAAACAAAATGCAGTTATGGTGCCTATGTCATGTGAAACGAAAAAGTATCCTGAAATTTTGAAATAAAAATCAATGTACAGACAGAGGTTACAATTTTATATATAAATATATATATATATATATATATATATATATATATATATATATATAAACACACACACACACACACACACACACACAGACGCGTGTGTGTGAGTGTGTGTGTGGGTGAGTGAAATTTTGAACTGAACTTTTACTCTTCGTTATTTCCTAATTAGAATTGATTGACATTTGAGGACACTTTTCCGAAATCGCGTCACGAGTACTGGCTCAATATCTGGTTTGCCTCAGGGGAAATCTGCTGAAAAGCGTTCCCTGGCTAGAAGTGATGGCTGAATCATTTAATCGCTCTGATGAGGTTGAAGAGAGACTGATGTATAATTGGAAGAGAGCATTAAGTGTTGGCCGAGTGCTTAGGTCACATAAATGATTCGGTGGAGGAGGGGGGTGGCGAGGAGGAAATGATGTGTTCTTTTCCGTTTGGCGGACAAAGTTGGCGGCGTCTCTTTTATTCAGGCCCGTTTCGGGCCGAGTATCTACTATTTTTTCTTTTCCCGGCTCCTTTTTAGGCCCGCTTCACAGCTATTGTAGCCCAGGCCAAATAGCGCCCCCCCCCCAACCATTTATCTTTTTCTCAGTCTAACACTGGATAAATATTAAAGGATTCTCTTTTCTTAATCTTAAATAATTCCTCGCGACGTTTGCTTCTCTTTTTTCTCTTCTTCTTTTATTTATTTCTTTTTTAAAGACTCGGTGTCCCTCCGCCCAGGTCTTTTGTCTTTCTATCTACTCTTAATTTTATTGGTATAGTGGTGTAAATGTTTAATTCTTATCCCCGTGATTTATAATCTGCTTCTCTTCCCGTGATTTTTAATTTATCATTAAATTAGAATGAAAGACCTTTTGACAATAAAAGTAATTACCCCATTATTAGAGATTGCATTAGTGTAGTATTACATTTGTCAAGCTTTGGTATAGTCCGTCACGCAGAGGCTACGTATTGTTAGCAGATTACCCACACTTCCATTCAATGCTGATCTCATAACACCATATATATATATATATATATATATATATATATATATATATTTGAAACTGAAATACAGTTAAATTAATTATTCAGCATTGAATCTAAATTTATTTTAGTTTTTCTTTTCTTTTTTTTTTCTTTTCTTTGTTGTATATTATTTTATTGTATAAATATTTTGTTATTATAGTTTAAAAAAAAAATGTTATGTATCAAGCACACGTTATGTACTAATTACTGTACGGGACGTGTGGATAATAAACTCCCTTCCTGTAGGGTTATTTCACGAAGGAAATAAATAATATATATAGATATATATCTTCTCTATTATTACATACACATCATATGAGTTCAAGCGGGGATGTTCTGGGTTTGGTTACTGATTAGGGATGAAGCAATTTGCGAAAAACTTCGTCAAATGCCCATTGTTCCTACCTAGAAAATAACGTAAATTTCATATATATATATATATATATATATATATATATATATATATATATATATGTGTGTGTGTGTGTGTGTGTGTGTGTGTCGGTTAACACTATAGCGGCCGTAATTTTTGGCTGATCACTACCAAACTTGACATTTAAACGTTTAATGCAAAAATGAAGATCAAGTTCGTTAATGGCTAGAATGAGACCAGTGTGTGGTAGGTTTAGAGTGAAAATTCGAAATATCTCCGTTATTATACGTTGGATTAAAAAAGTGTATAAAGCGATTCTGATTGAGAATAAAATGTTCCATTTTTCCACTACCTTGATTATTAACCTAAACATTATTTAGTTTTGGCGTTTAGTAGACCCCCCAATCCTACTCATGCCATATTAACAATGAGCTGTTAAGTATAATATGAAGCACAATAATTGAAGCCTAAATATTGTTCTCATTGAACTTTTACGTTTTGAGGCAAATGCGAAAATATGAGACGAAAATCCGCTTAGTTTTCACAGATTCTGTTTGAGTTACTTTTATTTTTTCCATCAAGAACTTAATTCTTGCAAAGCGGATCTACTTTGAGGTAAATGATTATAGATTGGAGGCAGAGAAGTAGGGTTGCTAAAGACCTGAAGACTTGAGCACACAAGGCCCGAAACGTGAGGGGCGGCAACCATGTTTGATCATGTCTAACTTACTTAGAAATGAGTTAAGAGCGAGGGCTCCCCCTTCAAAGCTCACCTGCACAACTTACGCTTTGATGAGCCCTTAACCAACTTTAAACTTACGTTGAGAAGTCTTTTACGGCCAAGTATACTCGGCGTCCTACTTTACGCAGCGGGACCTCTATATAAAATTGATACGCGTGGTTATTGCAATTTAACGGGGGAGTTGTTCCGGGGACGGCCCTGCGTTTATGAAACGATAAAAGGAAATGGCCGATGATATGTAAAAAGTTTGGGGAGTTGGCCGAGTTTTAGCATCGCATGATTTTATGTTGCGTTCAGACTTTACACGACTTGGCTCATGATTACGGCATGGAGTCTAGAGAGATCCTGACTTTTATAAGACCGACATTGTGTCGAAGGCATTGGGAATTAAAGAAACTTTCAGTGGATAGAGCACGTGGAAATAAAGTTGGAAGGAATGATTTCTCGCGGTCAGGCTCAAGAGCTGATTACAACCAGGACTGTTGGTTGCAATGTGCAGTAAACAATAAGAAATATTTGTTGATACCACTCCGTAAAGTTACAAAACGAAGAAATGTACTATAGTTACTTATAAACGTCAACATTTGCAACGCTCATCCCTGAACAATTCAGATTCTAGATCAAACTTCAAAACTAAAGGCGAAAGTGACAAAGTGACAAAAATGTTGACATAGAACATCAGAAAATCATACGTGAGAAAGCTAGTGGCCAACCAGCAGACTTGCCGAAGTTGTACTAACAAGATTTAGGACGCTCACATTTAACGCACTCATATTTTAAGACGAGAACAGAAAGACCTCTTTGGAAAACATGCTATGAACCATTAATCATTGAACACACACTGATTAACTGCAGGAACATTGAATACTTAGAGACACCACAAAACATATACATACTTCTTACAGACGGCAGCACACATATCGAGTACATACCATATCACCTTAACGATTTAAGGAGTTGGTCGCTAAATAAATTCCTATTGGTTTAATTAAAAAAACTTTTTTATGGTTCCTACAACAACAACAATTTATTTGTTAAAAACGCTTAGCGCTTTCGGGAACTAAATTCCCATCCTCAGAGCGTCAGAGCGTAGGGCGTGCCTATAGAGTTGTTACTGGGCTAAACCCTGCCGATCAACTCTAAATAAATAAATTGTGAGGAGGCATAAAAAAGTTGTTGTGATTAACCTGATTCATCACCCTCACCACCAGCTAAAAATAAATATGAAATTCCTATTGCCCTGGTGTGAATCGAACTCGCAACTTTTAGGTTAGTTTTAGGCATAACTTAGGTTTATGAAGTGACATTGAGGCATTGCCATGCCAGCACGTGTGAAATATGCTTAGTTTAAGCAATCCCTGCGTGACGGGGATTGCTTAAACTAAGCAGAAACTAAGCTTTTTACATTTAAAAAAAGTCCGTCACGCAGGGGCTTACATAGTTTTACAATAGAGAGATCTGCATCTGGTAAAACAATACCACCCTCATTAAATACTAACGGCAATGAGAAATCTTTCAGTTAATTAAAATAAATTCCCAACTGAAATGGCTTCTGAATTGTAAAACAATTTCTATTTTAATAACTCAAATTTTAGTAGTCCAAGACCTAAAGAAGGGGGTGGGGCGGATGAACAGAACGTATTTGCATAAATCTCACTAAGTAACGAAGGTAAAGTAAGTTTAGAAACAACAGGTAAGGCTAGAAAAAGCTTCCACCAGACCCGAGTAGTGACGGAAATGGCCGACCTAGTCCGAACTATACCCGACCACAGACTTCATAAAAATGCTCATATCTCGGTTAATATTCAAGATAGAGAATAAACGTATATAACAATATTTATAGTAAATTTAATTTGCAATAAGATCGGTTCTATACAATTTTTCGATCCGATGCATAATAACGGAGATATTTCGAATTTTTGAAAATCCCCCTCTAAACCCCCCCCCCTCCGTCTAGTCCGATTTCAGCCATTAACAAACTTGATCAGTCTTTTTACATAACACGGTTAAATATCGAGTTTCGTAACGATCAAACAAAAATTGCGGCCACTAGAGTGGTAACAGACAAATATATATATATATATATATATATATATATATATATATATATATATATATATAAAATTTTGAACGGACCTCATTTTCGCGATCTCCTCGGCAGGATCAATGGTCATTTGGAGAAATTTTTCGGAAATCGCCTCAAGAGTACAACTTAAATAGCCGATTTCCTTTAAGGGAAATCTGTTTAAAATACCTGATTTTCCTTATTGATACTGGGAAATCATCATAAATGAATCAGTAATCCCTTCTGCAGCCTCGTGAAAGTAATGAAGTGGTGAACGAGTGTTTGTTCTGTGATAAGTTTAAAGCAGAAATAGCAACTGATTTGGAAAGTTGTGTGCGAAGAGAAATTCAACGGGCTGAATTTCATTGAATAATACTAATATCCAAAAGGTCGGTAAAAAGTGAAGATTTACAATAAATAAATCTACATACTTGTAACATTTATCACTACTGTGAATATTATGAGAACACATACAATTGAAAACCAGAAATCTTTCAGTCAAAAAAAACTAATATATTATACCCAGATATACTTCAGTAATTGTTTTTCTTTCCCGCCAAAATATTTAAATCAGACGTTTTCCAATGCGGATATTATTAAATTTTATTGTACTGAAATTACTTATTACATTTTAGCAGATTTCCCTTAAGGGAAATCTGCTATTGAGGTCGTACTCATGACGCGATTTTCGAAAAATTTCTTCAAATGTCCATCGATCCTACCCAGGAGATGACGAAAATGAGGTCCGTTCAAAATTATATATATATATATATATATATATATATATATATATATATATATATATATATATTTGTCTGTTACCGCTCTAGCGGTCGCAATTTTGGTTTGATCGTTACAAAACTCGATATTTGGTCGTTTTATGTAAAAAGAAAGATCAAGTTCGTTAACGGCTGAAATCGGACCAGTGGGAGGGGGGGTTTAGAGGAGAATATTTTCGAAAATTCGAAATATCTCCGTTACCATACGTCGGAACGAAACATTGTATAGGACCAATCATATTGCAAATTAAATTTACTATAAATATTGTTATATACATTTATTCCCTATCTTGAATATTAACCGAGATATTTGCATTTGTATTCTGCGTGTGGTCGGGTATGTTCGCGCAGTGCTCTGGCAGCCGTTTCCATAACTATTCGTCTCTCGTGAATAGGTTTAGGTAACTACAGTGATTATTAGGCAGATTTCTCTATTGTATAGCTTCACGTGGGAAATCTGCTTAGTTTACGCAGCCCCTGCGTGACGGACTTTTTTAGTTTTGAGCCTTCATCAAACCTCCACTTCTACTCATGTTACATAAACTACGCTCTGTTATATAATAAACCACATTACTCGAAGCTTAAATACCTTAAATTGTTTTCAAAGAGATCTTTGATTATACGAGACAAATGCAAATATATTATGTGACCCCCCCCTCCTTACGTTCTTGGACTACTAAAATTTGATTAATTGAGATAAAAATTATTCTGACTCATTATTATAAGTCATAAGTACTGTAGTAAATAGTTTTCAATATAGTTAATATATTATATTCAGTTATATTTCCGTAATTCTTTTTCTTTTCTGTTAGAAGTTGGCACACCTGTTTGTTTAAATTTCAAACGCTTCTCGTCTGGAGGTTTCTTACTATCGTTTGTATTTATTCACTTGATGTTGACGGTGCTATTGTGTTTCCAGTTTGTAGATTTATCTATTGTTAAACATCACGAGGCAAATCTGCTTAGTTTACGCAGCCCTGCGTGACGGACTTTAATTAATTAATTTGAAAATGAATGGTGAGATAAGATTACTAGTGTTTCACATGGGAAATCTTGATGAGTTTCCCTGGGAGAGAAAATTTTTATTTGCCGGTTTAAACGAAGGATTAAAAAAATATACCACATTTTCCTAATTAATACAGGGAAAACGTCATAAATAAATTAGTAATCTCTGCTGTAACTTCGTAAATGTACTCGACTGCTTAATGAGTGTTTGTTCTGGGATGAATGTAAAGCGGAAATAACAACTGGCTTGGAAAATTTTGTCAGAGGAGATATCTTTCAATAATATGAATACAGAATATATAACAATATTTATAATTCAGAGTAGTGGGTAATAGTTGGGTTTCGGCTAATAAAGTTTTCTAGATTCTTCTTTTAGAGGATTTTTTATTTGCTGACAGTTTCGGGCAACCGTTGGTTCTCTTCTTAAGAGCAGCTATTTAATATGGGGGAAGAGCAGAGAGACTACATTGTAACTGACGAGTTACAATGTAGTCTCCACTGTATGCAGTTCGTGCTCTCTGCTCTTCTACATAATAATTCGTTTCGTTTTATAATGACGGAGACATGTTAAATTCTCCCCCTCTCTGAACACCCCCTCCCCTCATCGCGATTTCAGTTGTTAAGGAACTCGATCTTAGGTTTTAAAGAAAAGTTCAAATATAGAGTTTGGTAACGATACGGCAAACATTGTGACCGCTAGAGCGGTAACAGACTAGTGTTTGTGTGTGTAATTTAGGACGGACCTCATTTTTATCTTCTAGGTAGGATCGATGGACATTTGAGGAAAATGTTCGAATATCGCGTCATGAGTACGACCCCAAAAGCCGATTTTGCACAAGGGAAATCTGGAAAATGCATTAGTTAGAGAGACTGGTGGTCATCTTTCTTATCCTCGTATAAAGCAATTAATTACTTAAAAATTTAAATATGACAACTTTTTTTTTTTTTTGTATAAGCTATTTTTATTATTAATATCATGACATTTAATTTATTTTTCATCTTTCTGAGTTTGTTTATCAATACTTTTCAAAATCAATGTTATGTTTAAATGAATGATGAACAGTGTTCTGTTTGTTTGTTTTGGCCGACCTTAATGTTCGAACATGAAAACATTTTCTCGATTCATTAAAGATTACTTTTAGACTAAAATAGTTTTATTTTTTTCAGAATCAAAGATATATATATATATATATATATATATATATATATATATATATATATATATATATATACTAGCTCAGATACCCGGCTTCGCCCGGGAATTCATTTGAGGCTGAATGGTGATGGTATTTTTTAGCAGGCTTTACATTGCACAATTTTGACATTTACCCGTCCCAGTGTTTAGGATTGATACCCGTCGTTGCCGTGGATTTGCTAATAATAGAATATTAGTTCGATAAGGCTTCACTGCCTTCGATATTTTTATATTTCCCGTCTCTTATACATGTAAATATGGTGAATTTTTATTTCAGGCCTCCCTTATAACCCCCCTCCCGTTCCAACCTAAAAATTTTAATATAACTTATAATCATGGAAGAATTAATGCTAATTGACATACCGAGCTTTGTTAAGTTCGGTTCAGCCGTAAGGGCCCGCTAAAGTTTTAACGTATAACTCATTTATACTTAGATATACGACAAAAGTGTATATAACAAAAGTTACTCCAAATAACAAAATAAACCACTTTTGTTATATGCATATTTGCCAAGAAACCAATAGAAAACGAAATATCGCTATTTTTAATTTCAAGCTTTCCTTATAACCCCCACTCCTGTTCGTCTCAGAGAATTTTATTATAGCCTAAAGTCTAAGTTAAGTTAGTACTAATATACATACCAAGTTTCATAAAATTCGGTTCAGCCGTTTAAGCGTGAAAAGGTAACAAACAAACAAACAAACAGACACCAAAGAAACAAATTGCAGTTATGGTGTCTAGGACATGTGAAACGAAAAGTTATCGTGAAATTTCGCGAAAAAAATCAATGTACAGACAGAGGTTACAATTTTATATATATATATATATATATATATATATATATATATATATATATATATATATATATATATATATATATATAAGCGGATATTGTAGCCATCAAGAAAAATGAAAAAAAGTGGCTTAAATCTGGATCCTACTGTCCGTTTTGAGATTAATAAAAATCAAGCAGACGAGGTGGACCAGGAGAAGAAAAGCATATATGAACCTTGTTGTCCCTAATTCATAAAAAAATACGAAATCCAAGACTGAACAGTTATGGGGCTACTGTTCGGCTCAAGAGGAATCCTCCATCAAAAAACGGTGAAGATACTAATAGAACAAGGGCTAACAAACGATGAACTGAAGAACTTATCCACACTTATTCTAAAATCATCAATAAGGATCATACATCATCATTTATATAAAAAATAAAGATAAAAATAATAAGCTGCACTCTCACCTGAGATACCCCCCTAATTTGTAATATTCAATGTATTTGAATTTTTCGTATACAATTTAAACAAAATTAAAAATAAATAAATTAATAAAAAAAAAAACATTATTACCAGAAATTGGCAGATTAGGAGGCTGACCATACCGGTACTCTAAGAAAGAGGGCAGCTTATTTTGTTTGTTTTATATATATATATATATATATATATATATATATATATATATATATATATACTAGCTCAGATACCCGGCTTCGCCCGGGAATTGATTTGAGTCTGAATGGTGATGGTATTTTTTTGGCAAGGCTTTGCTTTGCACAATATTTTGACATTTACCAGTCCCAGTGTTTAGGGTTAATACCCGTTGTTGGCATTTGTTAATAATAAAATTAATTTTTTATGTAAGACTTAACTGGTCTCCATATTATCATATTTCCCGTCTCCTGTGCACAGATTTGAATTATTAAGGACAAAATATTAACATAGAGTTCAATTAATTTTGCCAGGTGAGGTACCTGGGAGTTCATGATGGAAAGAATTGTTGAGCATATCAATATTTCTACCCAAATTACTTGCTTCATAAATTGTTTCTAAAAGAATGTATAAAACAAAAGTTACTCTAAATAACAAAGTAAACAAATTTTGTTATGTGCACCTTTGTCGAAAAACAAATAGACAATGAAATACCGCGAATTTTAATTTCAGGCCTCCTTTATAACCCCCACTCCCGTAATAATCTAAAAATTTTAATATAGTTTATAATCATGGAAGAATTAATGCTAATTGACATAGCAAGTATTTTTAAGTTCGGTTTAATCGTTAGCGCCCAATGAAATAGTTGACTCCCGCTTTAGTTTATAGTGTATATCTCGTTTATACTTTGTTAAAAGACAAAAATAAATATCACAAAAGTTACTCTAAATAACAAAATAAACAACTTTTATCATGTTCATATTTGCCGAAAAAAGTATATAAAACGAAATAAAGCTATTTTTTAATTCAGGCCTCCCTTACAACCCCCACTCCTGCCCGTCCCTAGAAATGTTGGTATGGCTTGTTATAATGAAAGCGTTAGTGCTAATACATATACCGATTTTTATTTATTTCGGTTGGGTATTTTGTCCCAAATAAAATTGTTCACTTCCGCTATAGGTTTTAGCGTATATCTCGTTTATAATTCGGTATAAAAAAAAATGTATATAACAAAAGTTACTTTAAATAACAAAATAAACAACTTTTCTTATGTTCATATTTGCCAAAAAACCAATAAGAAACGAAATATCGCTATTTTTAATTTCAGGCTTCCCTTATAACCCCCACTCCTGTTCGTCTCAGAGGATATTAATATAGCCTAAAGTCTAAGTTGGGTTAGTAGTAATATACATACCAAGTTTCATAAAATTCTGTTCAGCCGTTTTTGCGTAAAAAGGTAACAAACTGCTACGCTCTCGTGTGGAGATTTCTCTATTGTATAACATCACGTGGGAAATCTGCTTAGTTTACGCAGCCCCTGCGTGACGGACTTTTATTTGAAGCATAAATATCTAATTTTGTTTTCAAGGGACATATATTATACGAGGTACAAGTGAATAGGTTCTGTTGATCCCCCCGTCTTCTGTCTTGGATTATTAAAATATTGTGATAAAAATCATTCTGATTCATTATAAATAAAAGTCCCTGATATAGTAAATAGTTTTAAATAAAATTGATGTTATATTCAGATATATTTCAGTGATTTTTTTTTACTTTCCGATCATGAATATTTCTATCTATCTATTCAGCTCGGAGAGGTTTTGCTGTCCTGTTTGTTTACCATTCTGACGCATTCCGCTGTGAAGTTTATTGAAATGTAAATTGACTGAAAGAGGTCTCATTACCGTTTGTATTTATTCAGTTAATATTCACTGTGGTGCTAAGTGCTGCCAATTTATAGATTTGTCTATTGTAAAACTTAACGTGATGGCGCTATCAAACAAGATTTTATTAGCCACCCACTTCAATCAACTCACCAGGTTTTTATTTCGATATATGGAAAAATGGTGAGATGAGGTTTGTAGTGTGTCGATCAGCATTGCTGGGAATACCGCTTAGGTTACGCAGGCCCAGCGTGACGGACTTTTAGCAGATTTCCTTTAAGGGAAATTCTTTATCTTCAATATTAACGGAGATATTATACCTCAAATTCTATTCATGTCACATAAACAATACTCTGTTATATGATAAACCAGTTTATTCGAGGCATAAATACCAAATATTGTTTTCAAGAGACCTTTATTATACGAGACACATGAAAATATGTTCTGATGACCCCTATTCCCAAGTCTTAGGTTCTTGGACTACTAAAGTTTGAGGGATTGAGATAAAAATATTCTGGTTCCTTATAAATTACAGTACTAGACACAGTAAATAATTTTCAATAAAATCATTGTTATATTTCAGTTATTGTTTTAGCAGTTTAAGGGAAATCAGCTATTGAGGTTGTACTCACGACGCGATTTTCGAAATTTTTCTTCAAATATCTGTCGATCCTACCCAGGAGATGATGAAAATGAGGTCCGATCAAAACTCTATATATATATATATATATATATATATATATATATATATATATATATATATAAATAATATATATATATATATATATATATATATATAAAATTGTAACCTCGGTCTGTACATTGATTTTTTTCGCGAAATTTCACGATAACTTTTCGTTTCACATGTCATAGACACCATAACTGCATTTTGTTTCTTTGGTGTCTGTCTGTTTGTTTGTTTGTTTATTTGTTTGTTTGTTTGTTTGTTACCTTTTCACGCATAAACGGCTGAACCGAATTTTATTAAACTTGGTATGTATATTACTACTAGCCCAACTTAGATTTTAGGCTATATTAATATTCTCTAAAACGAACAGGAGTGGGGGTTATAAGGGAGGCCTAAAATTAAAAATAGCGATATTTCGTTTCCTATTGCTTTTTCAGCAAATATACACATAACAAAAGTTGTTTATTTTGTTATTTAGAGTAACGTTTGTTATATACCCTTTCGTCGTATACCGAGTTATAAACGAGATATACGCTAAAACCTATAGAGGAAGGGAACTATTTTATATGGCACAAAAGAATCAACCAAACTAAATAAAACTCGGTATGTGTATTAGCACTAACGCTTTCATTATAACAAGCCATGCCAACATTTCTAGGGATGGGCAGGAGTGGGGGTTATAAAAGAAGCCAGAAATTAAAAATAGCGATATTTCGTTTCTTATTGGTTTTTCGGCATACATGAACATAACAAAAGTTGTTTATTGTGTAATTTAGAGTAACTTTTGTCCAATTCACTTTTGCCGTACACGGAAGTATAAATGAGTTATACTCTAAAAACTATAGAGGGAGTCCACAATTTTATTTGGCACAAAAGACTCAACCGAACTAAACCAAACTCGGTATTTGAATTAGTACTAACGCCTTCCTTATAATAAGCCATACTACAATAACATCTCTAGGGACGGGCAGGAGTGGGGGATTATAAGGGAGGCCTGGAATTAATAATAATGATTTCCTATTGGGGTTTCGGCAAATATGCACATAACAAAAGTTGTTTATTTTGTTATTTAGAGAAATTTGCTCAACACTTCTTTTCAATATGAACTACCAGGTACCTCACCTGAAAAAATTAATTCAAATGTTTGTCAATATTTTCTCCTTAATAATTCAAATCTATGCATAATGCACAGGAGACGGGAAATATGATAATATGCAGGACAGTGAAGTCTTACATAAAAAAATTATTTTATTATTAACAAATGCCAACAACGGGTATTAACCCTAAACACTGGAACGGGTAAATGTCAAAATATTGTGGCAAAGTAAAAGCCCTTGCCAAAAATATACCATAACCATTCAGCCTCAAATGAATTCCCGAGCGAAGCCGGGTATCTGAGCTAGTATATATATATATATATATATATATATATATATATATATATATATATATATATATATATATATATATATATATATATATATATATTTGGCTGTTACCGATCTAGCGGGTCGCAATTATTGTTTATTCGTTACCAAACTCGACATTTAGTCGTTTTGGCGACGCGAGTTTCGAATGATTTCTTCAAATGTCTATCGATCCTACCCAGGAGATGACGAAAATGAGGCCCGTTCAAAATTATATATATATATATATATATATATATATATATATATATATATATATATAAAATTGTAATCTCTGTCTGTACATTAATTTTTTTCGCGAAATTTCACGATAACTTTTCGTTTCACGTGTCATAGACACCATAACTGCATTTTGTTTCTTTGGTGTCAGTTTGTTTGTTTGTTTGTTTATTTGTTTGTTTGTTTGTTACCTTTTCACGCATAAACTGCTGAACCGAATTTTATAAAACTTGGTATGTATATTACTACTAGCCCAACTTAGACTTTAGGCTATATTAATATTCTCTAAGACAAACAGGAGTGGGGGTTATAATGGAGGCCTGAAATTAAATATAGTGATACTTCGTTTTCTATTGGGGTTTCGGCAAATATGCACATAACAAAAGTTGTTTTTTTTTTACTATTTAAAGTAAGTTTTGTTATATTCACTTTTGTCGTATAGAAAAGTATAAACGTGATATACACTAAACTCTAAAGCAGGAGCCAACAATTTTGTTGGGCACTAACGATTGAACCAAACTTATCAAAACTCGGTATGTCAATTAGCATTAAATATTCCATGAATATAAGCTATATTAAAAATTTTAGGTTCAAACGGGAGTGGGGATTATAAAAGAGGCTGAAAAGCGATAAGTTTAATGCGGGAGCGGAAGATGACGGGAGCCTTACGAGTTAATTGAGTTTACTTATTTCTCGTCTGGCATTGCTGGAAGTGATTTCCAATGAGGTTCACTATTACAAATATAATCTTACGTGCAAAACTTTGCCTGAACTATTTGAGCTCGGTGAGGCTATTGAAAGAAAATATGTTCATTATAGATGATATTTAATTGTAATAAATGCTACCCATGATTATGGTTTGAATTATTGAAAAACGGTGGGTCATAAAGTGTAGAAGGATAAATTAGGAAGATATTTTCATTTATCCTTCAAAACTAAAATTTCTATTCTATTAATCTCCAAAAGTTACCCTTCAGGGTTGGCTATTTCGGAAAATCATTACGTCGTGGAGGGAAGTGTAATTGTAGTCACATTGAAGTCTTACTATCAAAATACCATCATTAGTCAGTCAACAATAATTTCCCGGGCATCGCTGGGTACCTTAGCTAGTATATATAGATATATATATATATTTGTCTGTTGCCACTGTAGTGGGCGCAATTTTTTTTTTAATCGTCACCAAACTCGGTATTTAATCGTTTTATGTAAAAAGGAAGATCATGTTCGTTAGCGGCTGAAATCGCACCAGTGGGAGGGGGGGGGTTAGAGAGGGATTTTCAAAAATTCGATATATCTCCGTTATTATGCATCGGATCGAAAAATTATATAGAATCAATTTTATTGCAAATAAAATCTACTATAAATATTGTTATACATGTTTATTCAATATCTTGAATATTAACCGAGATATTTGCATTTTTTAGTTTTCAGCCTTCAGCAAACCGGCACTTCTAGTCATGTTACATAAACAATACTCTGATGCATAATAAATTACATTTTTCGAAGTTTAAATACCAAAAATTGTATTGAAGAGACCTTTATTATACGAGATACATGCAAAAATGTTCTGGTGATCCCCCCCCCCCCTCCCGTCTTAAGGTTTTGGACTACTAAAATTTGATTGATTGAGATAACAACTCATTATTAAGGTCTCTAGTACAGTAGTAGATATAGTAAATAGTTCTCAATAAAATTAATATGTTATATTCTGATATATTTCAGTAATTGTTTTTCTTTCCGGTGTGAGGCGGGCAGACCCGTTTGTTTACTTTTCTACCCTAACGCTCCCTGTCGGTAGTTTATTGAAATCGGATGAAACATTTCTTATTTCCGTTTGTATTTATTCATGGTGGTGTTGTGTTACCAGTATGTATATTTATTTATTACTAAACTTCACGTGGGAAATCTGCTTAGTTTACGCAGCCCCTGCGTGACGGACTTTTTGTTTCCAGTGTAGAATATTTCAATCTACCTGTTGCCAGAGCTGGTTGTTTGCAATTCAGACGATTTCCGTTGGGAGGTTGTAGAAATTAACAGAAAGATTATTAATTAAACTTTGCATTTATTCACATGATATTCTGGGTGGTGTTAAGTGTGGCCAGTATGTGGATTTATCTATTGCAAACCTTCGCGTGGGAAATCTGCTTAGTTTACGCATTCCTGCGTATATTGAGATAGTAAGGGAGAGGATGTTGGGGGGGATGGTACAGTGGCGCTGCCTAGTGACTAGCTTTAGCAAACCGTAACAAATGGTTCAAGCATCAGATTACAAGTTGTCTAATTAAAAACATGTCGGCTCTTCTCATTCATCTTCATTAACATAAAACCAGGCCGCTCCCCGGCCATATACACCAACCAACCAACCCCCACCCTTTCGACATTGTTAACCAATTTCACGTTTGCATGGAGCCACTAAACGTTTTAGTTGGTCAAAGCTTTGTTCCTGGATTTTCCCCTCGATCCGCCATCTGCATTTACCGTCTGTCAACTCCAATTAAACTCTACCTGTAGTCATATTAGATTCAGGTGAATTTTCAACTTAATGGAAATCTGCTATTGAACGCTAAACGCAAAAGAAAAGTAAAAAATATGCTATCATAAGTCCTGCAAATGTGTATGAATCTTAACTAGCCAATCACTAGAATTAGTTGACTTCGTTCATTATATGTTTATATACATGTTAGCAATATTCAATAATAATCGTCAGATTATTTATTATATGCAGTTATACTTATTATTAGAAGAGTTATACTTATCTTACAGAATAGTTGTGTTAATCTGATATGCTAGAAAACCAATCTTTATTTAGACATTAAAAAAGAATGAATTAATCTACATTTACATTAAATTATAACCTATTGAATTCAGTATTATAATTATTTAGATTAATATTAATATTGTATTACGTGCCAATGCATATGCTGTTCAGTTGTAAGTCTAGGAATTATTATTATTTTATTTACACATACTTTAAGAAGCATAATATATTAATAACCATACTAACACTAATTGGCCAGACTCTTGGCAACTTTTTGTAAACATAAGCCAATAAAAATATCTATCTATCATTTTATAAATGTTATCCCAGGTTCCCGTGCCACACCCCTTCAATACCCAATTATTTTAACACAAGGCTGAGGCTTGGTGTGCAACTTAGACTTTAGGCTATATTAATGTCCTCTTAGACGAACAGGAGTGGGGGTTATAAGGAAGGCCAGAAATTAAAAATAGCGATATTACGTTTCCTATTGGTTTTTCGGCAAATATGAACATAACAAAAGTTGTTTCCTTTGTTATTTAGATTAAGTTTTGTTTTGTACATTTTTTCGGGAACAATGCGTGGAGCAAGTAATTTGGGTAGAAATATTGATATGCTCAACAATTCCTCCAATATAAACTACGAGGTACCTCACCTGGAAAAATTAATTCAAACCAATGTTAATATTTTGTCCTTAATAATTCAAATCTGTGTATAATGCACATGGGACGGGAAATATGGCAATTTGGAGGACAGTGAAGTCTTACATAAAAAATTAATTTTATTATGAACAACGAAGGATACGAACCCTAAACACGGGGACAGGTAAATGTCAAAATATTGTGCAAAGTAAACAGAGATATTTCGTATTTTCGAAAATCCTCCCCTCTAACCCCCCCCCCTTCCACTGGTCCGAACTTGATGTTTCTTTTTACATAAAACGACTAAATATCGAGTTTGGTAAAGATCAAACAAAAATTGCAACCGCTAGAGCGGTAACAGACAAATATATATATATATATAGATATATATATATATATATATATATATATATAATTGTCTGTTAACGCTCTAGCGGTCGCAATTTTTGTTTGATCGTTACCAAACTTCATATTTAAGCGTTTTACGTAAAAAGAGAGATCAAGTTTGTTAATGGCTGAAATCGGACCAGTGGGAGGGGGGGGGGTTTGAGGAGGGGATTTTTGAAAATTCAAAATATCTCCGTTATTATGTGTCGGATCGAAAAATTGTATAGAATCAATCTTATTGTAAATTAAATTTACTATAAATATTGTTCTATACATTTATTCTGTATCTTGTATATTAACCGAGATATTTGCATTTGTAAAGTGTGTGTAGTCGACGGAACCTCGCCATGTTCCGGACTCTCCGCCGAGAGCTCTGGTGGCCGTTTCCAGAACTATTCGTCCCTCGTGAATAGGTTTAGAGATCCCTTCCTACTACAGCTGTTATTAGGCGGAATTCTCTATTGTAAAACATCACGTGGGAAATCTGCATAGTTTACGCAGCCCCTGCCTGACGGACTTTTTGTTTGATTGGCTCCAAACTCGATATTTAAATGTTTTATCTAAAATTATAGATGAAGTTCGTTAACGGTAGAAATCCAACCAGGGGAGTTTAGAGAGAAATTTCGAAAATTACAAATTTTCTCCATTACAAAATGTCAGAAACAATGTATAAAACCAAAATTATTGCACTTTAAATGTACTATAAATACTGTTATATACATGCTTTCTCTATATTCTATATGAATCTTGATATTTTAGTCTTCCTTTTAGACATTGCACTTTCAAAATATGTAAATATATCATGAAACGTCTTATTCCAATCATAAATAACATACCAAATAATCTTTTTAACAGACCTTTAGATGAATACCAATAGTTAGTGTGATGACGTCATCAATTACGATTTTACTGACCACTTCTGCTAATGGGATTTTTTTTTCCTCTTTGGAAATAGAGAATATATGCTGAGATGAGATAAGTAGTGTGTAGTTCCAACATGTGGGAAGTCTGCTTAGTTTACGCAGCCCCTGCGTGACGGGCTTTTTTTATTTGCATGTCAAATATTGAAACCCCCAGTAATGCTATTCGAATTTTCACTTTAATCAACAGGGGCACTGAACACCTTTTGCCCAGCTTAGATTTTAATCCCTTTTTACATTGGCTTCGTATAAATAGAGAATATATTGTGAGATGAGATCACCTGTTTGCCATTTCAACATGAGGGAAAACTGGCTTAGTTAACACAGCCCCTGTGCGACGGACATTTCTATATTTATTTCTTAGAAAATGTTTTTTTTTTATTATTATTATTATTTATTAACGTCCCCTTTTTGCAACTCAGGCTAATCGGGACGGGTTATCTACAGGTTACCACCCTTTTCTAGCCAGGGTGGGATTTAGGATGTTATTTAATGAATTTCGTCACTAAACAATTTCCTTTGCCCAGGCAAGAATCTAACTCGCCACTCTAGGTTTACCATGTGAGATTAAGGTCAACGCTTTAACTCGCATGGCTAACCTGAGCCCCAAATGTTTTTTTAGCAGATTTCCCTTAAGGGAAATCAGCTATTGAGGTTGTACTCATGATGCGATTTTCGAAATTTTTCTTCAAATGTCCATCGATCCTACCCAGGAGATGACGAAAATGAGGTCCGTTCAAAACTGTATATATATACTATACAATGACTTTTGGTTATGACGTTCTGGACTAAAATCCAAAATGTTTGTCATTGTCATAAATGTATTAAACTCGTTTACTCACTTTGTCCTAGGTTAAGTGAAAGAGCGAAAGCTCTCGTTTAGCGCCTAGCTGAAGAGATCGAAACGAAGTAGGTGGGGGACTTTAGATGGGAGAAATTCTAAAATTCAAAATATCCTTCGTTGACAAAACGTTTGGACTCAAAAATATTGAGATACAAATTCGATCTGAATTGGAAATTACAGTTAGAATAAGATATTGTTCTCATAAAATTTAATTATATTCTTGATATATTAACCGAGATAATTGCATTTTTCTTTCAAATTGTGAGGGGCGGCCCGGCCAGTTTTTTACATTTCTACTAACTAACGCTTCTGTCGGCAGGTTATTTGAATGGATGAAACATTTATTTCTGCGTTTTGTATTTATTCAACGGTTGTGTTAGCCTATGTATATTTATCTATTACTAAACTTCCCGAGGGAAATCTGCTTAGTTTACGCAGCCCCTGCGTGACGGACTTTTTAATATTATTTTTCTAAAAATATATTTAATATAATTACATAATTATTAATAGATTATTAAAAATAATACATTACTGTAATGAGTTATGTATGATATGTGTGGAAGCTGAGTGCCCTAGGGCATTCTTGGATGCATTGCAGTAGTGATGGGGCTCTAGCAACACCTGCTACCCACTCATTCCATCTAATTCTCTCTCTCTCTCTCTCTCTCTCTCTCTCTATATATATATATATATATATATATATATATATATATATATATATATATACACGTATAATACATACTAGCTATGGCTCCCGGAGTTGCCCGAGAAATCTTTCTTGACTGAATAATCATGGTATTTTTATAGCAAGGCTTCATTGTGTACAATTACGCTTCCCTGGTAACTGTAGTGGACTTATAGAAAAGAAATTTTAGTTTTGACGAGTAAATGGGAGCGAGTTCCTAATCAATCCCTCTGGACACACTATGAATAATACATCTCGTAATCATGCATAGAATATCATCTATAATCTATGTATTTCACATCAAAAACCAACCCGAGCACAGCTTATGAAGTAATGTCATATAAATCTATATATATATATATATATATATATATATATATATATATATATATATATATATTATATATATATAAATAACCTCTGTCTGTACATTGACTTTTGGTGTCTGTTTTTGTGTTGTTTATTTGTTTGTTTGTTACCTTTTCACGCATAAACGGCTGAACCGAATTTTATGAAACTTGGTATGTATATTACTACTAACCCAACTTAGACTTTAGGCTATATTAATATCCTCTGAGACGAACAGGAGTGGGGGTTATAAGGGAAGCCTGAAATTAAAAATAGCTATATTTCGTTTCCTATTGGTTTTTCGGTAATTATGCACATAACAAAAGTTGTTTTTTTTGTTATTTATAGTAACTTTTGTTATATACTCTTTTTTCCTATACCAAATAATAAACGAGATATACGCTAAAACCTATAGCGGAAGTGAACAATTTTATTTGGGACAAAAGACCCAACCGAAATAAATAAAACTCGGTATGTGTATTAGCACTAACGCTTTCATTATAATAAGCCATACCAAAATTTCTAGGAACGGGCAGGAGTGGGGGTTGTAAGGGAGGCCTGAATTTAAAATAGCGGTATTTCGTTTTCTATTCGTTTTTCGGCAAATATGAACATAACAAAAGTTGTTTATTTTGTTATTTAGAGTAACTTTTGTGATATTCATTTTTGTCTTTCAACTATGTATAAACGAGATATATACTATAAACTAAAGCGGGAGTCAAGTATTTTATTGGGCGCTAACGATTGAACCAAACTTAACAAAACTCGGTATGCCAATTAGCATTAATTCTTCCATGATTATAAGCTATATTAACATATTTAGGTTAGAACGGGAGTGGGAGTTATAAGGGAGGCCTGAAATAAAAATTCGTGATATTTCATTGTCTATTTGCTTTTCGACAAACATGCACATAACAAAAGTTGTTTACTTTGTTATTTAGATTAACTTATTTTTTATACATTTCTCCAGGAACAATGTGTGGACCAAGTAATTTGCATAGAAATATTGATTTGCTCAACAATTCATTCTAATTTGAACTATCAGGTATCTCAGCTGGAAAAATTAATTCAAATCAATGTTAATATTTTGTCCTTAATAGCTGAAATCTATGCATAATGCACAGGAGACGGGAAATATGACAATTTGGAGGACAGTGAAGACTTACATAAAAAATTAATTTTATTATTAACAAATTCCCACAACGGGTATTAACGCTAAACACCGATCCTGAGTCTGGCAAGAACATATCTAAAACACATCAACATTTACAAAAACATATAATACAAAATAGAATAGGTCTACAGCACACCTTAAAAGATTTAAAAGGGTTAATTTTTATTATATTCTTTAAACAAAGCACGGATACGAGAAAGAATCAGATATTAAAGAATATTTTCTATAATGTAAAAGTACAAAAAAGGTACGCATATGAAGGAGTAAATATATCATCCTAATAATGCCACCATCGTTGTGGGGCACACATCTAAATAAATAAATAAAATAATATTAAATGTGCGTTGAATGTAATTCCAATAATGTCAACTTTCACAGAAAATAAGTTGACAATTAACTGTCTACCTACAACTGCCGCTCTGACTTGAGGACTGCCAAAAAAGTATTACTGAAATTATTTATTCAAAAATTAAACAATTCAGATGTTCTCATAATTTATATATATCTGGTGAAAATAAATAACATAGATAGCGCATGAATTACCTGATTATTTATTTGAGATACAGCTGCAATGGCAATTAATCTTTGAACATGAGAGAATATAATTTTACGAAATTCAATAAATATTAAAAAACTACAAAATTTATTATTACAAATATACAGAATAAATACTATGCTCAAAATTAAATATAAATTGTTAGTATATTTACAACATAAGGAGAAAAAAAAACAATAAATAGATAAACAGAAAGAAGGTGAAACTGGTATTTGTGTATCCCACAAATACAGTGCTTACTATATATAATTTTACATAATGATAAATAATACTGTACTACTTACGAATTAATTTATTTTATTACAAAAAACATTAATTAAAATAACAGAAATGATAGGAAAAAAGTATAATATACATATTGTGCCCAGTCAGTTAATATGTGTTTTACAGTCAGCGATCTACAGCAGTAGCGACTTATAGGACTTGTCTGCTCATTAGATATGATTGCGTTAGTCTAGTGTGCTCTGTATCTAGTGTTTTTAAGCACTACTTCTTCTATTCTTGAGTCTATATTTGGGAGAGTGAGAGAGAGAGAGAGGGAGAGAGAGTGGGTGGGAGAGAGAGAGAGAGAGGGGGGGGAGAGAGAGAGTGAGAGAGAGGAGAGGGAGAGAGAGAGGAGAGAGAGGGAGAGAGAGAGTGAGAGAGTGAGAGAGAGAGAGAGACGAGAGAGAGGAGAGAGAGAGAGAGAGAGAGAGAGAGAGAGAGATGAGAGAGGAGAGAGAGATGGAGAGAGAAGAGAGAGAGGGGAAGAGAGAGAGAGATGGAGAGAGAGAGAGAGAGAGAGAGAGAGAGAGGGAGAGAGAGAGAGAGAGAGAGAGAGAGAGAGAGAGAGAGAGAAAGAGAGAGAGGGAGAGAGAGAGAGAGAGAGAGAGAGAGGGAGAGAGAGGGAGAGAGAGAGCTAGGTAGGCCTAGCTATCCGATAGAACCGAGCCAGCCCTATTAGACGGAGGCAGCAGGTGGACATCAAGAGGCTAATGTATCCTAGATCTCCCGCGGGAACATGCTACCAATTCACTTAGTCCTCCAGATATTCCCGCCATATTCTCTATATTATCCTTCCCCGCCAATATTCTTTCTTGCAGCCATTATTCCCAACAGGCAGTGACTCCCAAGGCCTGGCTTCAATTACAATACCATAAATACAATACCTTCTCAAAGAAAAAAAAAAGAAAAAAATAGCGTTTAAGTAGGGGCTTTACTTTCTCTACCATAATCTATGTTTAATCCTAAAATTTAAAAGAATATATTTATATTTAGGTAAATCGGATTACTAAGAAATAGTAGGGTTTCGAAAATTTAAAAATCCGTCACTGAGGAGCCACGTCAACTAATCAGATTTCTTATGTGCAGTTTGACAAACTCATGATCTCATCTCACAGTACATTTCGTAAATTCTAATTAAGAACCCTAAAAGTAAACGGGAGGGGTTTACTTAAAGTTGAATACGTGATAGTACACATAGTTATTTACATATATGAGCTACAAACATATTTATAGATCCAACAATTGTAGTATATCGACAGATAGATCGATTTTCCCTAAGTCTCCACCTTCTAAACCGTTTCCCCCCCCGTCCCCGCCCCCCGCCCCCCCCAATTGTTGCATTTCAGCCAATGACCATCTTGATCTTTAGATTTACATAAAATGTTTTACATATCATCTATGATAACTAGGGCTAGGATTCCTATGTAAATACATATTTGCTACTGACTTCGATATCACCTTATATCAACTCATAGTATATGTTTTAACGCAATCGGGATCAAATTAAGCCAATTTAATTTTACATATTATTACATATTTGACTAAATTTACATATTTCTTACATACTTTGGAAATTTTTACATATTTTACTCCATATTTGTTAATTTTTAAATTTTTCTATTTCTTTACAACAAAACTGAATAACGAGTGCATGAAGAAAATATTTTTTCACAAGAATTGGCCCTTCTATTGCCACTGTTGATTGCTTCCTAGAACCAAACCCTACAAAACAATTCTAAGATTCCATCTCCCTTGGTTTTGGCTCTGAATAAACAAAACCAAACCTATTTCATAATTAGTGTTTATTTGTGAGTGGTAAAGTGCGTGCCACTCTTGTCAAACACGATTTGAAAATTATATTTTGTGATTAAAGAACGAGTTTTAAAATATCTTCGTGAGTTTCCAAACGAAACATTCTGGGGCTATTCTGAAATAGCCGCTTTCCGAAACGCTCGAGTTACATCAGTTGACGTCGAACGCTCATTCAGCAGATTCAAGTCGATACTAAGGCCCAATCGACGTAGTTTTACGTTTGAAAATGCATTTAGTCTCAAACTGTTTTCCTTACAGTGATTAAAAAGTTTTTGTTTTTGTATTTTTATGTTTAAAATAAAACCGTTTTTGTATTGTAATAAAAAAATGAGAGTACAAACTGTTTTAGAAGGTTATTCACTGTTTACATATTTCACTAATTTTACATAATTATTTACATATTTGTATCAAAATCAATACATATATATTTACATATTTGGCATTTTTAATTACATGAAAATCCTAGCCCTATTCATAACGTGCGATGACAAAAAAAGGGGGTTTATGAAGGCTAATTATTAAAAAAAGTCCGTCACGCCGGGGCTGGGTAAACTACGCAGATTTCCCACGTGAAGTTTTACAGTAGAGAAAGCTGCCCCATCACAACTGTAGTAATCAGGAATCTCTAAACCTAGTCACGAGGGCCGAATAGTTACGGAAACGGCCGCCAGAGCTCTCGGCGGAAAGTTCGGAACATAGCCGACTCCTGCCGACCACACACAGAATATAAATGCAAATATCTCGGTTAATATTAAAGATACAAAATAAATGTAAATAACAATATTTATAGTAAATTTAATTTCAATAAGATTGAGTTTATACAATTTTTCGATCCGACGCATAATAACGGAGATATTTCGAATTTTCCGAAAATCCCCCTCTTAACCCCCTCTTGCACTGGTCGGATTTCAGCCATTAACGAACTTGATCTTTCTTTTTACATTAAATTTCAAGTTTGGTAATGATCAAACAAAAA
>CM032228.1:247807500-247845000 GCA_019009955.1 Riptortus pedestris
TCCAAATTGGATATAATTCTTATTTAAAGGTAAAAACAATACATTTAAGCATTCATACATATTAATCCTAATGTGCTCTGTGCTGGGAATACTCAGAATATAAAATATATCGCCATTTATAATGGGCTTATGTAATGCAATATCAATTTCATTACATCATATTGATTTTTTTTTTATTTTCCTTCCCCTCCCTATGTTTTTTTCCCCAACAGAGAGAACCATATGTCAATCGAGAGACTGTGTCTCTGACATTTCATTGTTTATCTCATATTGCGAAAATTCAAATCTCAATTTCAAGTCTCAATTCTAGCTACTGAAGGTTGACATCATTATCAATTTTTAACGCAGCAGTTTTATCAGATGATTGCTGTAATGAAAGCTGTTTCTTTTTTACAATATAATGAATGTCACTTTCTAAACAATTATTCTGTGAATAGAATTTAGCTATGGAGCTGACGCTTCTCCCATTAGTACGAGTGCAAAAAAGCTTTACGTTGACAGTTAGTAGTTCGTTTGAAAAGGTTAATGCGAGGGAAAAGCAAACGTGAGGATATATTAACTAGAATTCTATTTAAAAATTAATAATAATGCACTTGGAACATTAGAGTTATTAACATGCGTGAGAATGAATCTATGTACAGATTTTATTAGAATATATTGTTACCTTCTGATGTCACATGTTTTAGTCACATTTAACCTTCATATAATTCAACGATATTTGAAACAGGGAAATTTTGAAAACTATAGTAACACATTGAAAAGTTAAATTACTTTTTGTGTGTAAAATAGGCTGTTCTTCATGGAATAAAATATTAGCAATGTCAGTACTGTAAAAACAGCAACTGAAATATGCATATGGTATCATTCGGGTTCAAATAATTTTGAGTATTCTACTATTCGAGAAAGAATATTGGACTCTTTGCAAAAATGCAATATATCATGCGCATTTCATGGTGTGCTTTGGTGCAGATGGCCAGAACAAGTTAGGCACAAATGCCATGCAGATGGATTTTCCATGAGGGAAATCAGCTATTGACGTTGTACTATTGGACGACGATATATATATATATATATATATAAACACATAAATATTTGTCACGTTTTTATGTACGAAGAAATATCAAGTTCGTTAACGGCTGAAATTGGACATTGGGAAAGTTGTTATCATTTCCGTTATTATGCTCACGATCGAAAAATTGTATAGAACTAATCTTATTGCAAATTTAATGTTTTATAAATTTATAAACTGTATATATATATATATACATATATATATATATATATATATATATATATATATATACAGTAGAGCGTCGTTTATCCAAACGTCAATTATCCGAAACGTCAATTATCCGAACGCGCTTTGGAAAGTTTTTCATTTTTTTAACTACATATTCCAATTTGCATGCTGTATTATATACAGAATGAAGAAGTTGAAAATTTCAAGAATATGTATTCTTTGAAGCAATGCCCTGTTTAGAGCGTGAATAACTTTTTAGCAGAACGGAAAAGCCTGGGTTCCCTCCTTTTGTGTTCGCGGGACTGACTGAGCCCTACCGTTCGGGGAATCAGAGCTTCTTTCTGTTTCCCTGAAATGGAAGTCTACTCCGCGGCTGGAAACGCGGGATGTCAGCCCTTCCGCCTCTCCCACTCTTTTTGCAGGTCAGTTCTAGACAACAGTTCATGCGCGTCGGAAGTATGTATTTTAATATGTAATATGTAATTGTAATGATGAATACAAAGTGTTTTATACAATTATCCTATTTTCTTAAAAAAACTAGTTATCCGAACAAATCGATTATCCGAACGTGCGCGATCACAATTAGTTCGGATAAACGACGCTCTACTGTATATATATATTTGTCTGTTACCGCTCTAGCGGTCGCAATTTTTGTTTGATCGTTACCAAACTCGATATTTGGTCGTTTTATATAAAAATAAAGATCAAGTTCGTTAACAACTGAAATCGGACCAGTGGGAAGTGGGGAGTTTAGAGGCGAGGATTTTCTAAAATTTAAATATTTCCGTTACTATACATCGGATTGAAAAATTGTATAGAATCAATCTTATTGCAAATTAAATTTACTATAAATACTGTTATATACATTTATTCTCTATCATGAATATTAACCGAGATATTTGCATTTTTATGAAATCGGGGCGGATAACGGATGAGAGTGAGTTTCCCGCCAAAATCTAGGTCGGCCGTTTTCTTATCTGTTGGCTCTCATGAAATTTCTCTATTGTAAAACTTCACGTGGGAAATCTGCTTAGTTTACGCAGCCCCTGCGTGACGGACTTTTTTAGTTTTCGGTCTTCAATACCCTTTTAGTCGTGCCATATTAACAATAAGCTGGTATATCATGGACACTTTATTTGAAGCCTAAATACTAAATTTTGTTCTGATTGAACTTCCGATTTTTGAGATAAATGCAAATACGTGACGTACGTGGGAAATCTGCTTAGTTAACGCAGCCCCTGCAAAATGAACTTTTATTTCACTCTCAGTAAAAAAAAATATGTAAACAGTGCAAAAAGATATTTGTAAATACTGTTGCTCTGAATTAAAATCACATGAGCACGAGTTCAAATCTGCATAAACAAAGCTGATGTCGTAAAGTATTCTCTTTTTCTAAGTAAAAATTTGATAAGTAGATGCGGACGATTATTGAAAACTGAAAACAAGAGGGGACGTATAACTGTAATTAACCGTTGAGTTACAAAGACCTAAATAATCTTTGACTTACAAAAAATATTAATGGAACAATAATTGTAGACCAGTTAACAAGATGTGTGAACTACCTGGGTATTACATTTGGGGAGAGGTCGAACCTTAAAAAGCACATGGAAGACCTGGCAGGCAAAATGTGAAGATGTTAGGGTAATCCGGCATCAATTGCGAGGAACAGGTGGGAAGTTAGTAACAGCAACAGAGCTATTCTGTACAAGGATCTTTATTGCTCAATAGTTGCATAAGCAGCTCCTGCTTGGTTCTCGAACCCAACCAAGGCCCAAGTGAAGATGCTAGTAAAAAGCCAGATGAAGGAATTACTAATGGTGACCAGAGAATACAAAAGTCCGTCACGCAGGGGCTCCTTAAACTTAGCAGATTTCCCTCCTGAAGTTTAGTAATAGATAAATCTACATAATGGTAACACAACACCACCGTGAATAAATACAAACGGAAATAAGAAATGTTTCTTCCAATTTCAATAACATGCCGACAGGAAGCAATAGGTTAGAAATGTAAACAAACTAGTATGCCCGCTTCACACCGGAAAGAAAAACAATTACTGAAATATATCAGAATATAACATATTAATTTTATCGAGAACTATTTACAATATCTAATACTGTAATCAATAATGAGTCAGTATAATTGTGATCCCAATCAATCAAATTTTAGTAGTCCAAAACCTTAAGAGGGGGGGGGGGTCACCAGGATATATTTGCATGTATAATATCGTATAATAAAGGTCTCTTGAATACAATTTTTTGTATTTAAAAAACCCCCTATCGAATAACTGATTTATTATGTAGCAGAGTATTGTTACATGAGTGGAAGTGGCGGTTATGTTTCATGGCTGACAACTGAAAAATGCAAATATCTCGGTTCAAATTCAAGATAGTGAATCAAATGTATATGACAATATTTATAGAACATTTAATTTGCAATAAGATTGGTTCTAATATACAATTGTTAGCTCCGACCTAAATGGCAACGGGATAAGTATTTCGAATTTTAGAAAAAACCCGCTCTAAACCCCTCCCCTCCCTCTGATCCGATTTCTGGGATTAACGAAATTGATCTTTCGTTTTGAATAAAACGATTATATATCGTGCTTGGTAATGATCAAATAAGAATTGCGATCGCTAGAGCGGTAACACAAGTGTGTATGTATATATATATATATATATATATATATATATATATATATATATATATATATATATAATTTTGAACGGGCCTCATTTTCGTCATCTCCTGGGTAGGATTAATGTACATTTGAAGGGAAAATCTGCTAAAACAGTATCTACGGACGCACTTCAAGTGATTGCAGGTCAACTACCAGTCTACTCGAGTTGCAGCTAAGAATAGCCAAGTACAATCTGCAGCGAGGTATGACGGCTAGAATTGTTGGACGAGGTTTCATGACTGGCACAAGCACATACAAAGAGCTGAAGGATAGTTTATATAATTCAGCAATGCTTCGTTGGCAAGAGAGGTGGCATAATTCTTCAAAAGGAAGAATACCATGCGAATTCCTCCAAGACGTACGTGATCACATCAGTAGGTCTGAGTTTCCTCTCGAACTCAAAGTAGTCCAGTTCTTTACAGGACATGGAGACCTCAACTATAAGCTGCACTATTTCAAATTGAGGGCTGACCCGAAGTGCAGCTGTAGAAACGGTGAGGCACATTATATTAAATATAATCTCTCTAACGCTGGAGTAGAACGGACACTCAAATTTTGAGTGTTCGTTCTACTCCAGTCCAAGACTTCTGTTAGCGGGGGAATACTGATTGCTCGATTCGCCTCCGAATTCACTTAAGAAGCCGATCCAGAACGATGATGTTATGAAGGGGTTCGTGCAATTCCAAAAGTTCTGAATGCCAAGAGGAACTATAATATATAAGTAAGATAGGTTATATGTAACTAAGCATAATAGGATATACGTATAATATATAGCCAATATAGTGTAATTAGGGTATTAGGCAATTATTGTACTTTCACTGAACAGAGGCAGTGAGGCCCCAATAGCAGGCGCCCATTCGAAACTTTCGGCCCGCGATGTAAATATGCAGCAAATGGCTGCGAGGAGGTCTAAGGTGCTCACAAGGACTCACTGTGTGAGTGTTGGTGGCTCACCACCTACCTGGTAGATCGGATTCAAAATTTAAAGATTATATAAATTGGATGAACAGCTGGTATGGGGCTGCCCTAAGGTACAGCGGGGGGAAGAGAAGGATAAAAAAAAATAAAGAATGAAAACTAAAAAAATGTTTTATGTTAATATAAAAACCGTTAATAAAGTTAAAAAAATTTTTATATTGATATAATTGCATAAGAATGGTTTAGCCTGGTATAAGTCTAAACGATTCCTACGATCCCGACGCTATAATAAGAGGATGAATATTTCAAATATTCCAAATTCCTCCATCTCGGAGGAGTCCGATTTCCAATCGTTATCGAACTTAACCTTTACATGAAACGCTTATAAATCGAGTTCTGTTACGCTTGATCAACAATTACGACTGCTAGAGGGGTAACAGAAAAATATATATAGTTTTGAACGGGCCTCATTTTCATCTCCTGGATAGGATCGATGGACATTTGAGGAAATTTTTTTCAAAAATAGTGTAACGAGCATGAACTCAATAGCTGATTTTCCTTGAGAGAAATCTACTAAAAAGATTGACACTTTTAGCAGATTTTCCTTAGAAAAAATTAGCTATTGACGTTGTACTCATGATGGGAATTTCAAAAGAGTTTTGAAAACCTGGCCGAAAACGAAATATATATGTGTCGGTTAACGTTCTAGCGGTTCCAATTTTTGTCTTATCGTTACCAAATATGACATTTAAACGTTTGATGTAAAAATGAAGGTCAAGTTCGTTAAGGCTAAAATCGGACTAATGAGAAGGGGGGGGGGTTAATAAGGGATAATTTCTAAATATCTCTGTTGTAATGCTTTGCGTCGGAAACCTGTATAGAATCAATCTTATTGCAAATGTAATGTTCTATACGTATTGGACGGACCCCATTTTCATGATCTTCGTCATCACTAAGGGGGCATTGATGGACATTATTGAAATTTTCATGAGTACATCCTCATTAACTGATTTCCCTTAAGTGAAATGTGTTAAAATGTTTCGAATATCTGATATCAGCTCAAACCACAAGAATTAAATATTGAGTTTCAGGTTTTGAAATGAATTTATTCCATTTAAGGTCTTTATTATTATTATTTTTTTTAAAATGGAAATATTGTTTAAGGAAACAATATAGGAATAATACGAAAAAGAGGTCGAGGGATGGAAGGGCCTGATAGAATAAACAAGGGAGTTGGTGCACGGTCGAGTGAAGACTAGCCGGCAGGCAGGGGGGGATTGGGAAGGGGGGGGGTGAGGGGTGGGGAATTTAGGGGGGTTTGAAGGGGGGTGGGGGCAAGCCGTGTGTAAATTGGAGGAGAATTGGCTGAGCAAACCGGTGCCCGCTCGAGCGGCTATTGGCGCACTGCAGCCTCCTTTCGTTCTAACTCAGCTGGTCGCCTCTACTAACAGCTGTCTCCATGCTCACTGGCCCGTGGATCTCACTTGGTAAGGTCTACAACAAACGAGAAAGCCCTAGTAACTCGCTTGATACATAAGTCACGGAAGAAGTCCATAGAACAACAATTGAAGGATTGCTAGTAAAAATCCCACTAGTCAAAAAACTGAAAAATGAGTTTGATGTGACATTATGCAGTGTACAGTATTACACATATACAATCGAAATCATTAAAAAAACCTCTCGTGGGACAGTTTCGGGAGTTGAAAATACGGCAATTCGGCAGAAACCCCACTAGTCAGGAACCTTCTCCAACTTGTTGACTAGCTGGGCCATGCTGCAGCAAGGAGTTGCACCCGAGACTATTGGCCCCTTGTTGCAGCAGCTGACTAAGGACCTTCTCCAACTTGCTGAATAGCTGGGCCATGCTGCAGCAAGGAGCTGCACAAGAGACTATTGGCCCCTTGTTGCAGCAGCTGACTAAGGACCTTCTCCAACTTGCTGATTAGCTGGGCCATGCTGCAGCAAGGAGTTGCACCCGAGACTATTGGCCCCTTGTTGCAGCAGCCGACTAAGGACCTTCTCCAACTGGCTGACTAGCTGGGCCATGCTGCAGCAAGGAGTTGCACAGGAGACTGTTGGCCCCTTGTTGCAGCAGCCGACTAAGGGCCTTCTCCAACTTGCTGACTAGCTGGGCCATGCTGCAGCAAGGTGTTGCACACAAGACTGTTGGCCCCTTGTTGCAGCAGCCGACTAAGGACCTTCTCCAACTTGCTGACTAGCTGGGCCATGCTGCAGCAAGGAGCTGCAAAAGAGACTGCTGGCCCCTTGTTGCAGCAGCTGACTAAGGAACTTCTCCAACTTGCTGACTAGCTGGGCCATGCTGCAGCAAGGAGCTGCAAAAGAGACTGCTGGCCCCTTGTTGCAGCAGCTGACTAAGGACCTTCTCCAACTTGCTGGGCCATGCTGCAGCAAGGAGTTGCACACGAGACTGTTGGCCACTTGTTCCTGCAGCCGACTAAGGACCTTCTCCAACTTGCCGACTAGCTGGGCCATGCTGCAGCAAGGAGTTGCACACGAGACTGTTGGCCCCTTGTTGCAGCAGCCGACTAAGGACCTTCTCCAACTTGCTGACTAGCTGGGCCATGCTGCAGCAAGGAGCTGTAAAAGAGACTGCTGGCCCCTTGTTGCAGCAGCTGACTAAGGACCTTCTCCAACTTGCTGGGCCATGCTGCAGCAAGGAGTTGCACACGAGGCTGTTGGCCACTTGTTGCTGCAGCCGACTAAGGACCTTCTCCAACTTGCTGACTAGCTGGGCTATGCTGCAGCAACGAGTTGCACACGAGACTGTTGGCCCCTTGTTGCAGCAGCCGACTAAGGACCTTGTCCATCTTGCTGACTAGCTGGGCCATGCTGCAGCAAGGAGTTGCACACGAGACTGTTGGCCCCTTGTTGCAGCAGCCGAATAAGGACCTTCTCCAACTTGCTGACTAGCTGGGCCATGCTGCAGCAAGGAGTTGCACCCGAGACTAGTGGCCCCGTGCTGCAGCAGACGACTAAGGACCTTCTCCAACTTGCTGATTAGCTGGGCCATGCTGCAGCAAGGTGATGCACACAAGACTGTTGGCCCCTTGTTGCAGCAGCCGACTACGGCCCTTCTCCAACTTGCGGACTTGCTGGGCCATGCTGCAGCAAGGAGTTGCACACAAGACTGTTGGCCCCTTGTTGCAGCAGCCGACTAAGGACCTTGTCCAACTTGCTGACTAGCTGGGCCATGCTGCAGCAAGGTGTTGCACACAAGACTGTTGGCCCCTTGTTGCAGCAGCCGACTAAGGACCTTCTCCAACTTGCTGACTAGCTGGGCCATGCTGCAGCAAGGAGCTGCAAAAAGAGACTGCTGGCCCCTTGTTGCAGCAGCTGAACTAAGGACATTCGCCTACTTGCTGGGCCATGCTGCAGCAAGGAGTTGCAGACGAGACTGTTGGCCACTTGTTGCTGCAGCCGAGACTAAGGACCTTCTCCAACTTGCCGACTAGCTGGGCCATGCTGCAGCAAGGAGTTGCACACGAGACTGTTGGCCCCTTGTTTGCAGCAGCCGACTAAAGGACCTTGTCCAACTTGCTGACTAGCTGGGCCATTGCTGCAGCAAGGAGTTGCACCCCAGACTGTCGGCCCCTTGCTCCAGCAGCCGACTAAGGACCTTCTCCAACTTGCTGACTAGCTGGGCCATGCTGCAGCAAGGAGCTGCAAAAGAGACTGCTGGCCCCTTGTTGCAGCAGCTGACTAAGGACCTTCTCCAACTTGCTGACTAGCTGGGCCATGCTGCAGCAAGGAGCTGCAAAAGAGACTGCTGGCCCCTTGTTGCAGCAGCTGACTAAGGACCTTTCTCCAACTTGCTAACTAGCTGGGCCATGCTGCAGCAAGGAGCTGTAAAAGAGACTGCTGGCCCCTTGGTTGCAGCAGCTGACTAAGGACCTTCTCCAACTAGCTGGGCCATGCTGCAGCAAGGAGATGCACACGAGACTGTTGGCCACCTTTCGCTGCAGCCGACTAAGGACCTTCTCCAACTTGCTGACTAGCTGGGCCATGCTGCAGCAAGGAGATGCACACGAGACTGGTGGCCCCTTGTTGCAGCAGCCGACTAAGGACCTTGTCCATCTTGCTGAGTAGCTGGGCCATGCTGCAGCAAGGAGTTGCACACAAGACTGTTGGCCCCTTGTTGCAGCAGCCGACTAAGGACCTTGTCCAACTTGCTGAATAGCTGGGCCATGCTGCCGCAAGGAGGTTCTCACCAGACTGTTGGCCCCTTGTTGCAGCAGCCGACTAAGGACCTTCTCCAACTTGCTGACTAGCTGGGCCATGCTGCAGCAAGGAGCTGCAAAAGAGACTGCTGGCACCGTGTTGCAGCAGCAGACTAAGGACATTCTCCAACTTGATGAGTAGCTGGGCCATGCTGCAGCAAGGAGCTGCAAAAGAGACTGCTGGCCCCTTGTTGCAGCAGCTGACTAAGGACCGTCTCCAACTTGCTGGGCCATGCTGCAGCAAGGAGTTGCACACGAGACTGTTGGCCACTTGTTGCTGCAGCCGACTAAGGACCTTCTCCAACTTGCCGACTAGCTGGGCCATGCTGCAACAAGGAGTTGCACACGAGACTGTTGGCCCCTTGTTGCAGCAGCCGACTAAGGACCTTCTCCAACTTGCTGATTAGCTGGGCCATGCTGCAGCAAGGTGATGCACACAAGACTGTTGGACCCTTGTTGCAGCAGCCGACTAAGGGCCTTCTCCAACTTGCTGATTAGCTGGGCCATGCTGCAGCAAGGAGTTGCACACAAGACTGTTGGCCCCTTGTTGCAGCAGCCGACTAAGGACCTTGTCCAACTTGCTGACTAGCTGGGCCATGCTGCAGCAAGGTGTTGCACACAAGACTGTTGGCCCCTTGTTGCAGCAGCCGACTAAGGACCTTCTCCAACTTGCTGACTAGCTGGGCCATGCTGCAGCAAGGAGCTGCAAAAGAGACTGCTGGCCCCTTGTTGCAGCAGCTGACTAAGGACCTTCTCCAACTTGCTGACTAGCTGGGCCATGCTGCAGCAAGGAGCTGCAAAAGAGACTGCTGGCCCCTTGTTGCAGCAGCTGACTAAGGACCTTCTCCAACTTGCTGGGCCATGCTGCAGCAAGGAGTTGCACACGAGACTGTTGGCCACTTGTTGCTGCAGCCGACTAAGGACCTTCTCCAACTTGCCGACTAGCTGGGCCATGCTGCAGCAAGGAGTTGCACACGAGACTGTTGGCCCCTTGTTGCAGCAGCCGACTAAGGACCTTCTCCAACTTGCTGACTAGCTGGGCCATGCTGCAGCAAGGAGCTGCAAAAGAGACTGCTGGCCCCTTGTTGCAGCAGCTGACTAAGGACCTTCTCCAACTTGCTGGGCCATGCTGCAGCAAGGAGTTGCACACGAGACTGTTGGCCACTTGTTGCTGCAGCCGACTAAGGACCTTCTCCAACTTGCTGACTAGCTGGGCCATGCTGCAGCAACGAGATGCACAAGAGACTGATGGCCCCTTGTTGCAGCAGCCGACTAAGGACCTTCTCCATCTTCCTGACTAGCTGGGCCATGCTGCAGCAAGGAGTTGCACACGAGACTGTTGGCCCCTTGTTGCAGCAGCCGACTAAGGACCTTGTCCAACTTGCTGACTAGCTGGGCCATGCTGCAGCAAGGTGTTGCACACAAGACTGTTGGCCCCTTGTTGCAGCAGCCGACTAAGGACCTTCTCCAACTTGCTGACTAGCTGGGCCATGCTGCAGCAAGGAGCTGCAAAAGAGACTGCTGGCCCCTTGTTGCAGCAGCTGACTAAGGACCTTCTCCAACTTGCTGACTAGCTGGGCCATGCTGCAGCAAGGAGCTGCAAAAGAGACTGTTGGCCCCTTGTTGCAGCAGCCGACTAAGGACCTTCTCCAACTTGCTGACTAGCTGGGCCATGCTGCAGCAAGGAGTTGCACACGAGACTGTTGGCCCCTTGTTGCAGCAGCCGACTAAGGACCTTCTCCAACTTGCTGACTAGCTGGGCCATGCTGCAGCAAGGAGTTGCACACGAGACTGTTGGCCCCTTGTTGCAGCAGCCCCGACTAAGGACCTTCTCCAACTTGCTGACTAGCTGGGCCATGCTGCAGCAAGGAGTTTGCACAGGAGACTGTTTGGCCCCTTGTTGCAGCAGCTGACTAAGGACCTTCTCCAACTTGCTGACTAGCTGGGCCATGCTGCAGCAAGGAGTTTGCACACGAGACTGGTGGCCACTTGTTGCAGCAGCCGACTAAGGACCTTCTCCAACTTGCTGTCTAGATGGGCCATGCTGCAGGAAGGAGTGTCAAACGAGACTGTTGGCCCCTTGTTGCAGCAGCTGACTAAGGACCTTCTCCAACTTGCTGACTAGCTTGGGCCATGCTGCAGCAAGGAGTTGGACACGAGACTGTTGGCCCCTTGTTGCAGCAGCCGACTAAGGACCTTCTCCAACTTGCTGACTAGCTGGGCCATGCTGCAGCAGCAAGGAGTTGCACACGAGACTGTTGGCCCCTTGTTGCAGCAGCTGACTAAGGACCTTCTCCAACTTCCTGACTAGCTGGGCCATGCTGCAGCAAGGAGTTGCACACGAGACTGTTGGCCCCTTGTTGCAGCAGCCGACTAAGGACCTTCTCCAACTTGCTGACTAGCTGGGCCATGCTGCAGCAAGGAGTTGCACAGGAGACTGTTGGCCCCTTGTTGCAGCAGCTGACTAAGGACCTTCTCCAACTTGCTGACTAGCTGGGCCATGCTGCAGCAAGGAGTTGCACACGAGACTGTTGGCCCCTTGTTGCAGCAGCCGACTAAGGACCTTCTCCAACTTGCTGACTAGCTGGGCCATGCTGCAGCAAGGAGTTGCACACGAGACTGTTGGCCCCTTGTTGCAGCAGCCGACTAAGGACCTTCTCCAACTTGCTGACTAGCTGGGCCATGCTGCAGCAAGGAGTTGCACACGAGACTGTTGGCCCCTTGTTGCAGCAGCTGACTAAGGACCTTCTCCAACTTCCTGACTAGCTGGGCCATGCTGCAGCAAGGAGTTGCACACGAGACTGTTGGCCCCTTGTTGCAGCAGCCGACTAAGGACCTTCTCCAACTTGCTGACTAGCTGGGCCATGCTGCAGCAAGGAGTTGCACACGAGACTGTTTGGCCCCTTGTTGCAGCAGCTGACTAAGGACCTTCTCCAACTTGCTGGGCCATGCTGCAGCAAGGAGTTGCACACGAGACTGTTGGCCCCTTGTTGCAGCAGCCGACTAAGGACCTTCTCCAACTTGCTGACTAGCTGGGCCATGCTGCAGCAAGGAGTTGCACAGGAGACTGTTGGCCCCTTGTTGCAGCAGCTGACTAAGGACCTTCTCCAACTTGCTGACTAGCTGGGCCATGCTGCAGCAAGGAGTTTGCACACGAGACTGTTGGCCCCTTGTTGCAGCAGCCGACTCTAAGGACCTTCTCCAACTTGCTGACTAGCTGGGCCATGCTGCAGCAAGGAGTTGCACACGAGACTGTTGGCCCCTTGTTGCAGCAGCTGACTAAGGACCTTCTCCAACTTCCTGACTATCTGGGCCATGCTGCAGCAAGGAGTTTGCACACGAGACTGTTGGCCCCTTGTTGCAGCAGCCGACTAAGGACCTTCTCCAACTTGCTGACTAGCTGGGCCATGCTGCGGCAAGGAGTTGCACAGGAGACTGTTGGCCCCTGTTGTTGCAGCAGCTGACTAAGGACCTTCTCCAACTTGCTGACTAGCATGGCCATGCTGCAGCAAGGAGTTGCACACGAGACTGTTGGCCCTTGTTGCAGCAGCCGACTAAGGACCTTCTCCAACTTGCTGACTAGCTGGGCCATGCTGCAGCAAGGAGTTGCACACGAGACTGTTGGCCCCTTGTTGCAGCAGCCGACTAAGGACCTTCTCCAACTTGCTGACTAGCTGGGCCATGCTGCAGCAAGGAGTTGCACACGAGACTGTTTGCCCCTTGTTGCAGAAGCAGACTAAGGACCTTCTCCAACTTCCTGACTAGCTGGGCCATGCTGCAGCAAGGAGTTTGCACACGAGACTGTTGGCCCCTTGTTGCAGCTGCCGACTAATGACCTTCTCCAACTTGCTGACTAGCTGGGCCATGCTGCAGCAAGGAGTTGCACACGAGACTGTTGGCCCCTTGTTGCAGCAGCTGACTAAGGACCTTCTCCAACTTCCTGACTAGCTGGGCCATGCTGCAGCAAGGAGTTGCACACGAGCCTGTTGGCCCCTTGTTGCAGCAGCCGACTAAGGACCTTCTCCAACTTGCTGACTAGCTGGGCCATGCTGCAGCAAGGAGTTGCACACGAGACTGGTGGTCCCTTGTTGCAGCAGCCGACTAAGGACCTTCTCCAACTTGCTGACTAGCTGGGCCATGCTGCAGCAAGGAGTTGCACACGAGACTGTTGGCCCCTTGTTGCAGCAGCCGACTAAGGACCTTCTCCAACTTGCTGACTAGCTGGGCCATGCTGCAGCAAGGAGTTACACAGGAGACTGTTGGCCCCTTGTTGCAGCAGCCGACTAAGGACCTTCTCCAACTTGCTGACTAGCTGGGCCATGCTGCAGCAAGGAGTTACACAGGAGACTGTTGGCCCCTTGTTGCAGCAGCTGACTAAGGACCTTCTCCAACTTCCTGACTAGCTGGGCCATGCTGCAGCAAGGAGTTGTACTCAAGACTCCTCTGGTCTTGAATACCAAACTGGAAACGATGACAATAGTGCTGGATTTGAAGATATATTTCTCCAAAGTTATTGTACACATTATTCATCCTATTGCTTCATAATTTTTCTTAAATTGTCCATTTTTCTTTTTACAATTATTAAATAAAATAAACAAATAACTCAATATACCGAATAATATTTCTTCTACCCGATCATCTATATATTTGTTTTTTAGGTTTTTGTTGAATTCCACCAAAAACCCCCTTAGTGCAGAGCATTCTTCTTCTTCTTTGAAAGAGTATATATTTGATTATCTGTAAATTAGCATAGACAACATTCCTGATCACCAAGGAGTTTATTAAAAAAATATCAAACTCCCTCATGGAATGATGATAAACGATTTTTTTTAATTTACCAATAAAGTGGGGTTTTTTCACTAGTGGGGTTTTTGCAAGCAACCCTTCAATTGTACATCATTAATAGTTTAACAAGATTGCTTCTGTAACATTTTACGATTCTACTCATAATAGTGTAAACATTTCTAGTTTTCGAATTCCCACTCCCTCTATACCGCCACTATTTCACATCTGATATCTCCACATAACAAATATGATCTTTAGTGAACGGAAACTCTCAACGACGTTACTTGCATCGCGCATGATAAAGGTCGTCTGAAGACAATATTTGGTATATAAGCTTCGAATAAAGTGCTTCAATATGTAACATCTTATTGGTAATCTGTCATGAGAAGGAGTGGGGGTTTACTGATGGCAGAAAACTAAAAAAAACGGCAAATATTTCGGTTAATACTCAAGATAAACTCACATAACAATATTTACAGCGCATTTAATTTGCTATTAGATTGGTTCTGTAGAATTGTTCGATCCGATGTATAGTAAAGCAAATATTTCGAATTTTCCAAAATCTCCCCCTCTAAACCCCCCTCCTCCCACTGGTCCGACTTCAGCCATTAATGAACTTGATATCTTTTTTTTACATTAGACGACTAAATATCGCGTTTGGTAACGATAAAACACATATTGCGACCGCTAGACCGTTAACAGATATACGTAATTACAAATATATATAATTTTGAACGAACTTCATTTTCGTCATCTCCGGAGTAGGATCGATGGACACTTGAAAAAATATTTCAAAGATAGATGATTTCGACGTTTATCGTATTTTTTTCTCCGGATGTTTGTCTGCACGATCGTTTTAGCAGATTTCCCTTAAGGGAAATCAGCTATTGAGGTCGAACTCATGACACGAGTTTCGAAAAATTTCTTCAAATGTCCATTGATCCTACCCAGGAGATGACGAAAATGAGGTCCGTTCAAAATTATATATATATTTGTCTGTTAACGCTCTAGCGGTCGCAATTTTCGTTTGATCGTTGCCAAACTCGATATATTTCTTCAAATGTCATTTGATCCTACCCAGGAGATGACGAAAATGAGGTCCGTTCAAAATTATATATATATTTGTCTGTTAACGCTCTAGCGGTCGCAATTTTCGTTTGATCGTTACCAAACTCGATATTTAAACGTTTTATGTAAAAATAAAGATCAAGTTCGTTAACAGCTAAAATCGGACCAGTGGGAGGGTGGGTTTAGAGGGGAGGATTTTCGAAAATTCGAAATATCTCCGTTAATATACGTGAGATTGAAAAATTATATAGAATTAATCATATTGCAAATTGAGTTTACTATAAATAATGTTAAATACATTTATTCTGTATCTTGAATATTAACCGAGATATTTTCATTTTTCTGTTCTCAGCTTCTGAGATGAGATCGGCTAACTTCGGGTCTAGTCGTGAGTTTTCGTCAAGAGTTAGTTCGGGCCGTTCCCATAACTGTTCGACTCTCTATTCTGAAATTTCTCTATTGTAAAACTTCACGTGGGATATCTGCTTAGTTTACGCAGCCCCTGCGTGACGGACTTTTCTTTTCACGGGACACTAGATTTATTCGTTCCCAAGAACGATAATAAATTCACCCTAAAGGCATTACACACTTCATTCTCGAAAATGTGAAAATGATTTATATTAAGGAAATAAATTGATTATATAGTGCTTCCTTTATAAGATATTCATATTTCGACGGTAAAACATTAACATATAGATTCTAACAATATGTCTAAATGTTGATATCTTGGATAATCAAATGAATGGCTGAACTTATTTTCCCTGTTGCAGAACATTCGGGTTACTGATGAATATGGCGGAACGATTTTGTGTACCGGTTCTCCATATTTCCACGGGCAACCATTTCTATTACAACACGTCATAGACCTCTAACACGGATAATAATTCATAACTATGGATAGAATTGCGAATTTCGTAATAATAAAAGTCTCTTTCTCCAAAATTGGCCCAAAGCGCAACGAAGGAAGCTATATTATGTGAATAATAAAGCACACAACACACACATACTCATTTGTCGCGCTAAACTCATACAAGTGTTTTTTGAAGAAGTTAAACTTTCTTATCTCTCCCCTCGGAAGAAAATTCAAACAAGACTTCCTGGAGATATTTTCGCCGTTTTTGTTTCCAGGTAAGCTATCTTTATCAATAAGAAAGTTTGAATTCGCGGAAGTTGTAATAAATAAGGGCAAAAATATTATTTTTAAAATATACTCCTCCACAAGCACAGGACCTTTTTATGACCTGTGTTTTTCCGTGAGTCATTCAGATCACACACACACACACACACACACACACACACTATATATATATATATATATATATATATATATATATATATATATATAACAGTTAAGAGTTACGAAAAGTATACAACTGAAAAAAGAGATACTATGAAATTAAATAAAAGAAACTATGAATCACACTCTAATAGTGCAGTTAAAAAAGTCCGTCACGCAGGGGCTGCGTAAACTAAGCAGATTTCCCACGTGAAGTTTTACAATAGAGAAATTTCACGAGAGCCGAGCCAGTCAAAGAAAAGGCCGAACTAGCTTTTGGCAGGAAAGTAACTCTCGTCCTTTAGGTTCCGAGATTAAATTAAAAACAATTCAATCTCAAAAAAACAACAAGAACACAAAAGATGGACTTACCGTTAGTGATAGCAGCGCTCTGAACTAAATAGTACCACAGAATATCCATTATTTGTTAAGTACTTAAAAGACTGCTGTGAATATTAAGTAAACAAATAAAGGGCAAGTCAAATGGTAAGAACCTTCCTGATAGCAAACAATTAGGTTACCCAGCTTTTACCGGAAATAAAAGCAATTACGGATATATATATTTGAATATAAGTTATAAATTTTATTCATATAACTATTTATTATATCTAGTACTGTAATTAATTATAGACCAGAATAATTTTAATCAAAACCATTCCAAATTTAGGAATCCGGGAAGAAAATAGAAAGGGGGGGGCAAAATACGATTCAGACGGTTATGAGATTTTCACATGGTTAAGGAACAAGCAGGTTAGCCAGCGAAGGTTTACGTGAATATTAGTGAATAATTGCAAACGGCAATGAGAAATCTTTCAGTGAATTTACAATATAAGTTAATAGTCCCTACAACGTAATACAGCTGGATTGTAAACAAACAGGTTAGCCAACCTTGTAGTGCAGTATCGATAGATAGACCTGAAAAACAAACAATTAAAGAAATATATCTAAATATAAAATATTAATTTTATTAGAAACTATTTACTATAGTTAGTGGAGTAATTTGAAATGAATCAAAATAATTTCTATCTCAATCACTCAGATTTTTGTAGTCCAAGAAAAAAAAGGGGGGGGGGGTCAACAGAACGTATTTGTTTGTACCTCGTAAAATAAAGCTTTGTTGAAAACAATATTTTCTATTTAACCTAATAATGAGATGGTTCATTAGATATCAGCTTATTATTAATATGTCCCTAGTAGGAGTAGGGGTTTACTGAAAGCGGAACTCATTACAAAAAATACAAATATCTCGGTTAATACTTATTATACGGAAAATATGTATAGAACAATATTTATAGTAAATGTAATTTGCAATAAGATCGATTTTATACAATTTTTCGATCCGACGTATAGTAACGGAGATATTTCGATTTTTCTTAAATCCTCCCCTCTAAACCCCCCCCCTCCCACTGGTCCGATTTCAGCCGTTAACGAACTTGATCTTTCTTTTTACATAAAACGACTAAATTTCGAGTTTCGTAACGATCAAACAAAAATTGCGACCGCCAGAGCGGTAACAGACAAATATATATATATAATATATATATATATATATATATATATATTATATATATATATATATATATAAAATTGTAACCTCTGTCTGTACATTGATTTTTTTCACGAAATTTCACGATAACTTTTCGTTTCACATGTCATAGACACCAAAACTGCATTTTGTTTCTTTCGTGTATGTTTGTTTGTTTGTTTGTTTGTTTGTTACATTTTCACGCATAAACGGCTGAACCGAATTTTATGAAACTTGGTATGTATATTACTACTAGCCCAACTTAGACTTTAGGCTATATTATTATTCTCTAAGACAAACAGGAGTGGGGGTTATAAGGGAGGCCTGAAATTAAAAATAGCGATATTTCGTTTCCTATTGGTTTTTCGGCAAATATGAACATAACAAAAGTTATTTATTTTGTTATTTAGAGTAACTTTTGTTATATACACTTTCGTCATATACCGAAGTATAAATGAGTTATACGCTAAAAATTATAGCGGGAGTCAACAATTTTATTTGGCACAAAACACTCAACCGAACTAAGTAAAACTAAGGTTATTAGCACTAACGGTTTCATTATAACAAGCCATACCAACATTTCTAGGGACGGGCAGGAGTGGGGGTTATAAGGGAAGCCAGAAATTAAAAATAGCGATATTTCGTTTCCTATTGGTTTTTCCGTAAATATGAACATAACAAAAGTTGTTTACTTTGTTATTTAGAGTAACATTTGTTATATACACTTTTTTCGTATACCGAATAATAAACGAGATATACGCTAAAATCTATAGCGGAAGTGAACAATTTTATTTGGGACAATAGACCTAACCGAAATAAATAAAACTCGGTATGTCGATTAGCACTAACACTTTCATTATAACAAACCATATCAACATTTCTAGGCACGGGCAGGAGTGGGGGTTATAAGGGAAGCCTGAAATTAAATATAGCGATATTTCGTTTCCTATTGGTTTTTCGGCAATTATGAACATGACGATAAACAAGAACATTTCAATTGTATGAATCATTTTAAAAACAAGTAGCTGTTTCATGAGGAGCAAAGTATATTACTTCCCCCCCCCCTTCCTCTGTCTTTCACTGGAACATTAATTAATCGGAAGTAAGTAATTTCATCCTTTAATGTGTTTAAAACATCAATTAATTCACAAATAACGAAAGTATTTAAACATACATAATTAGAATTGAAAATAGAATCTGAATATAAGGTAATGTTAGCGGAATTGAGAGTTAGCCGTTAGTCATGTTCTGTTGGTTAACCTGGAGCGTCAGGGACGGGTGGGGAGACCTTCCTGTAATCTAGAACCTTTCTCACTCCCTCTTTCTTTCCTCAGTTGTTTTACACACTTTTTTCGTATACCGTATTATAAACGAGATATATGCTAAAACCTATAGCGGAAGTGAACAATTTTATTTGGGACAAAAGACCCAGCGGAAATAAATAAAACTCGGTATGTGTATTAGCACAAACGCTTTCCTTATAATAAGCCATACTAACATTTCTAGGGACGGGCAGGATTGGGGGTTATAAGGGAAGCCTGAAAATAATAATGGTGATATGTCGTTTCACCACAATATTTTGTGCTTAATAACTGAGATCTATGCATAATGCACAGGAGACGGGAAATATGACTATTTGGAGGACAGTGAAGACTTACATAAAAAATTAATTTTATTATTAACAAATGCCAACAACGGGTGTTAATCCTAAATAGTGGGACGGGTAAAGGTGAAAATATTGTGCAAACTAAAGCCTTGCCAAAAAAATACCATCACCATTCAACCTCAAATGAACTCCCGGGCGAAGCCGGGTATCTGAGCTAGTATATATATATATATATATATATATATATATATATATATATATATATACAGTTTTGAACAGTTATACAGTTTTCGTCATCTACTAAGTAGGATCGATGGACATTTGAAGAAAAATGTCAAAAATTCCGTCATGAGTACAACCTCAATAGCTGATTTCCCTGAAGGGAAATCTGCTAAAAATTGAATGGCTAACATCGAAGGAGAATTGAGTTGTAGCTGATTTAAAATATTTTCATGTATTGGCAATGAATGAGACTATTTGAAAAGAGGTGTTCAGGTTAGCCATGCCAGTTAAAGTGTTCCTTTAATCTCACATGATAAACCTAGAGTGGTGAGTTCGATTCCCGCCTGGGCAAGAAGAGTTTATTTAGTGATGGAATTCATTAAATAAAATCCAGAGTCCCACTCTGGCTAGAAAAGGCTGGTAACCTGTAGATAACCCGACCCAATTAACCTTAGTTGCAAAACAGTGGACGTTAATAAAAAGTTTAAATTTTATTTGAATCGAATAAAATTTGCCAAAGTTTTACGCTCTTTGCATTGTTGCAATAGTATAGTATTGCTTCATAATTTTTCAAAATTAGGTCTTGTTATATAATATTATTTTGATGTGTTATGTTTATTTCTCCTTTTTGTTTGTGAACTTATGTACATGTATGGAGAACTACAAGAAATTTTTTGAATGTTGTTCTCATGACATTGTTAGACTAAATTTTTGTTACTGATTAATTAATTAATGTGATCCCCATAAAATTTTTTGTTTTGATTCACCCTCAATTTATTCGATTTTAAGCCTGTCCACTAAACGTTAAGGACTTACTATTTAATCCCAATTTGTTTCCCAAAACATTAGGGCCATAAATATAATAACAGTAGATAGTATTTTTTTATTATAATCTATATATTATTAACAATTTATATATCCGAAAGTGGTCCCAAAAAAAAATGTGTCTACTTTATTCATTTCATAACCATTATTAAAAATATTCTATTGTATGCCCGAACATGAAATTGAGTACTCATAACTTTCATAGTTGCTCTGTTATGTGTCTTGGAGGATTTGAATTGACAATAAATTATACAACATTTCAAGTTATATGTTTATTCAAAGGTTTTTGTCATCCGTATTTTGGCAGGAAGTTGTAATCACTTTTGCCCTACGTCTTCGAACACATTCGTTTTTGTTTATATGCCCCATGGTGCTTATACTTTTAGTAATTTAGTCATTCAATGAATTTTGAAATTTATTAATTTTCATTAATTAATAATTAAAACTGATGAACTCAAGTGAAGTGAAAGTGTCGTGTAATATGAAGGCTAAGGGGAGGTGGGAATTACTCCGTTAAATGTTATCACCCCTTAGGTGGAATCCATTGCAGGAACAGTCAAATAAAATGTTTAATGTGTCGCCTAATGAGTACATCACAGCTGATTTAAGGATAATTTAGAACATGAGCTAATGTTCTATAATCCCCCGGGAACTATTTTTAACTATTCATCCCTCTCAACGAATGTCAACTAGTCTAGTTCATAATAAAGAACGTGTGGGAGGGAGGGAAGCTGAAACAAATTTAACAACAAAACTGAAGCGTCAATCTCTTACGTCAGAGCTCCTTTTAATCCGATCTCATGGGAATTCTGAAAGGAAAAGGCAGCATCTCTCCGGCTACTGATGAATTAATTACCAACTAGCTGAATTCCAGATTGCCGGGGAATTCAAATTCTTGGAACGCAATGATTCATGTGCTTGTCGCACTTGGTAATTACCTGCTTATAAAAAGAGATGTCATGTATATATTACTCTCTGTTCGTTTAGTGATATATATATATATATATATATATATATACTCATTCAGTACTTTTCTTTCGAATTCCACGTACGACTTCAAAACTTCTTCGGTCTTGATCAGCTGTTTCAGTGAATCCGGAGGCCAATCGAGCAACGAGTATTCCCCCGCTAGCAGAAGTCTTGGGCTGGAGTAGAACGGACACTCAAATATAATGTGCTTCACCGTTCCTACTGCTGCACTTCGGGTCAGCTCTCAATTTGAAATAATTCAGCTTATAGTTGCGGTCTCCATGTCCTGTAAAGAACTGGACTACTTTGTGTTCGAGAGGCAACTCAGACCTACTGATGCACTCACGTACGTCTGGAATGAATTCATATATAATTTTTCCTTTTGAAGAATCATAACACCGCTCTTGCCACCGAAGCATTGCTGAATTATATAAACTATCCTTCAGCTCCTTGTATGTGCTTGTGCCAGCCATGAAACCTCGTCCACCAATTCTAGCCGCCATACCTCGCTGCAGATTGTACTTGGCTATTCTTAGCTGCAACTCGAGTTGGACTGGTAGTTGCCCTGCAATCACTTGAAGTACGTCCGTAGATACTGTTTCGGTCACCATTAGCAATGCCTTCCTCTGGGTCTTTACTAGCATCTTCACTTGGGTCTTGGTTGGGTTGTAGAACCAAGCAGGAGCCGCATATGCAGCTATTGGTAGACAGAGAGCCTTGTACAAAAGTACTCTGTTTCTGGTACTATTTCCCCACGTCATTATGACTCCTTAATAAATAATCGAGATACTGGGAAAACGTATATAACCTCATTTATAGAGCGTTTAGTTTGTAATAAGATAGGTTCTATATTCATTATCAATCCGACGAATAATAATTTAATTTTTAATGCCCCCTCCCTCCTACTCGACCGATTTCAGCCATTTACGAACTTCATCTTTATTTTTAAATGAACTGTTATCGGAATATCGAGTTGGGAATCGATTATACAAAGATTGCGACAGCAAAAGCGCTAACAGACATATGCTTTATATATATATATATATATATATATATATATATGTATATATATAAAATCGTAACCTCTTTCTGTACATTGATTTTTCGCTCAAAATGTCACTATACTTTTTCGTTTTATACGCCATAGACACGATATCCGCATTCATTGCTTTGGTGACTGTTAATTCAAACATGGTTAGGAAGGCAGAATACTTTTTTCGATTGTGAATTATAGTTTATAAAAAAAAAAATCTACGTGCAAAGGAGACGGGAATATAAAATATTTAGTACATTGAAGCCTTACATAACAAATAATTTTATTAATAACAAATCCACAGCAACGACGGGTATAAACCCTAACGGGGACAGGGAAATTTCAGAATATTGTGCAAAGTAAAGCCTTGCAAAGAAAATACTATCATCATTCAGCCTCAAATAAATTGCCTGGCGAAGCCGGGTAACTAAGCAAGTATATGTATATACTTTGAACGGACCTTATTTTCGTCATCTCCTAGATATGATCCATGGACATTTTTTTCGAAAATTACGTGAATATAACTTCAATAGCAGATTTCCTTTAAATGCTAATATGAGGTATATGGAATTAGGTTTAATGTTAAGCTTAAGTCCAAATTATCAAATTACTTAGCTCTTTAAAACTGTTTATATCTTTCAAACATCAAGCGGACTGGAATACTATTTGGAGAAACTAATGTTTGCGTTGATCCAATCAAAAAAACATTTCTCAGCAAAGAGTTTTAGAAGATTTATTTTTAGTTCATTCGTTTACCAGAAGGGAGTGAGTTTATCTTACTTGTTACAGTTTTCCCTTTGCAGTGATTATGATTTGTAGGGCATTCAAATATAAAACTTTCTTCTTATTTTTTCTTTTAGCAGATTTCCCTGATGAGTGAAATCAGCTATTGAGGTCGTAGTTATGACGCGAGTTTCAAATTTTTTCTTCAAATGTCCATCGATCCAAAATTGGAGATGACGAAAATGAGGTCCGTTCAAAATTGTATATATATATATATATATATATATTTACTTACTACTCTAGCAATTATCGTTTGATCGTAACAAAACTCGATGTTTAGTCGTTCTACGTAAAAAAAAAAAAAAGATCAAGATTTCAACGGCTGAAATTGTACGGAAAATTCGAAATATTACTTTGTGTCTGATCGGAAAAGTGTATACGATCAATCTTATTGCAAATTAATTTACTATAAATATTGTTATATACGTGTATTCTATATCTTGAATATTAATCAAGATATTTGCATTTTTCAGCCATCAGCAAACCACCACTTCTACTCATGTTAGACAAGCAATACTGTGTTAATAATAAACAACTTTATTCGAAGCTTAAATACTAAGTATTGTTTTCAAGAGACCTTTATTATACGAGATACATGCAACTATGTTCTGGTCCCCCCCCCCCAGTCTTAAGTTGTCGGATTACTAAAATTTGATTGATTGATATAAAAATTATACTGAATCATTATAAATTACAGGACTAGATTTAGTAAATAGTTTCCAACAAAGTTAATACTTTATATTCTGTAATATTTCAGTAATTGTTTTCTTTCCGGTGAGAGGGAAGCGCACGCCTCATCGTTTACGTTTCTCGTCGGGAGGTTTCTTATTATCGATTGTATTTATTCGCTTGACATTGACGGTGCTATCGTGTAGATTTACCTATTTTTAAACTTCACGAAGGAAATCTGCTTAGTTTACTTAGCCCCGTGCTTCAAAGACTCATTTCCTTTTTAGTTAATTAACCTGGTATAAGTTTCTGATATTTGACGCTTTGGAAATAATTCATGAAGCGTAATAATTGGAGGTCTTGTCGTATTACTTGTTTATACGAGAAATGTAATATGTCTGCGCACATTAATGTTTAATCTTTGACCGAGTTTAAATTGCTTCGGTTGCACAAGTCATGCGCGTAATTACAGAGTTGAGATGTTTAAGAGCTTTGTGTACTTAATTACTGCAATTTGTAGTTTTGATTAATGTCTTAGCTCGTATCAAATAAATACTCTCTTGTACATAATGATTAGAATGCCATATGATATCGTCATCATTCCAGCGCCTGGGAAATCCGCTAAGCATCCGGCAGTCCTGCGTTTCAGATTATTGAAATATGTTAATATTTATATTTACTGAATAAAGATTCCGTCACGCAGGGGCTGCGTTAACTAAACAGAATTCCCCCGTGCGTAACGTTTTCGCATTTAACTCAAAAATTAAAAGTTCAATGAGAAACATAATTGGTATTTAAGCTTCAAATCTTACAGAGTATTGTTTGTGTAACGGGAGTAGAATTGAGGGTTTACTGAATCCCAAAAACTGAAAAATAGAAATATCTCAGTTAATAATCAAGATAGTGAAAACATGTACATAACAACATTTATTTGCAATAAGAATGATTCTATTTAATTTTTCGATTCGACGCATAATAGCGGAGATATTACGAATCTTCGAAATTCTCCCCCTCTAAACCTCCCCCCTCCCCCTAGTCCGATTTCAGCCATTAACGAACTTGATCTTTCTTTTTACATAAAACCACTAAATATTGAGTTTCGTAACGATTAAACAATAATTGCGACCGCTAGAGCGGTAACAGACAAATATATATATATATATATATATATATATATATATATATATATATATATATATATATATATATACAGTTTTGAACGGACCTCATTTTCGTCATCTACTAGGTAGAACCGATGGACGTGTGCAGAACAATTTCGCAAATTACGTCATGGGTACGACCTCAATTGGTGATTCCACTTAAGGGAAATCTGCTAAAAAATGTGAACAAAAAAGATTATATAACTAACTACTGTTACTGAACAAGTGGTCACCTATTTTTGTCTTGCCTAACTCGATGTACAAGTGTTATAGCAAATTTCTTTCGAGTTCGTTAACGGCTGAAATCGGACTGGATGGAGGGGGGGGGGGCAGTTTTAGTGGGGAGGAATTCAAAAAATCTTAATATCTCCGTTATTATGCGTCGGATCAAAGAATTGTATAGAACCAATCTTATTTCAAATGTAATGTTCTATAAATGTTGTTAAGTAAATTTGTTCAATATCTTTAATATTAACCGAGATATATTCGTTTTTTAGTTTTCTGGCTTCAGTATCTGCCTAGTTAACGCAGCCCCTTCGTGACGAACTTATATGGAAGCCTCAGAGATCAAGTTCTCTAACGGCTGAAATAGGATTGGGAGGAATGCGGTCGTTTTTAGAGAGAAATTTCAAAAATTCTACTCATGTCATATTAATAATATGCTGTTGCATCATAAACCACTTTAATTGAATCTCAAATAATAAATACTGTTTGCATTAAACTTTTAATGTTTGAGGTATATTCAAATAAGTTGTGTGATGGCTTCGCCATTTAACATTTTACGGTAGGTGGGATGTTTGTTTGGGAAAACAACTTCGTGGTTATTATGCCCTTTATGACATATAAAATTTATTGTTTTGGTTACTTTGTATGTTTTTATATAAATTCCCACACAGTCATTATACTAATATGTTTTCAAGCGCTTACGCAATTGTTCACGTACATACATTATTTTTTTTTCTCTCTTAAATTCATTAATGAATATTCTTATATACTATTATACAATTTTATTGTATAGAGATATTCGGATTTTGTAGTTTTCGATTTGCAGAAAGCCCCCATTCCTACTCATGTCACATCCATAATAACCTGCTATACCGTGAACCACTTACTTCCAAGGTTAAATACCAAATATGGTTTTCATTGAACTTTTATTTGGTGAGATGCATGCAATTACTTAGTGATAACATTATCAATTATGATTTTTGTTTATTACTTGAAAATGTGTAGTTGATTTTTACAATACTTGATATTCAACCATTTATGATAACCATCATAATATATATATATATATATATATATATATATATATATATACAGGCCTACTCCTTACTATAAGGTAAATCCTTGTAAACAATAAACAAAATAAAATTTTGTTTTCAGACTTAAGATAAATATGAACTTCTTCAGTGAAATTGGTGAAAACTGTTTTCATCCTATGAAATAGTTATACCATAGTGAATGTATCAATTATACTAATTAATTATTATACATGTCTTTTTTCAGTCCGGAATTCAATTCATTAAAAAAATGGAATATGTAAGGGTTTCATATACTCCCATCTCTATGTTTTATGTAATTTTATAAAGAGATATTTAAAATTCAAACAGGTAAACTGTAGGAGCTAACAGAATGCTTGGGGGGTTGGTGGGGGCGTTCTTTTAGTGAAATGGAATGGGCACAGCGCCAGATTTTGTTTCGAGCAACGTGGGGGGGGGGGGAGAGGAAGCAATAAATTTTCCAACGGCTTTGACATATTTATGATTTTATTTCTCTGCCTCTTCCTTTTCGTTTCTTTTTTTATGTACGAATGTAATATATGATATGTTCCTGTCATTCTAGCTGCTTGCTGGGTAGCGCTATACAAGGCACAATGGATATTAAATCATGTATATATTTATTAAACATTTATTATTATTAATAATATGTAAAAGAGTTGTCTACAATCATAATGCTCGTTTATAACAGAGATCCCACGAACATCTTGTCTTGAGACCGTTCACCTTGTTTTAGCACAATTTATTATAATAACCCATTTGAATATGAACAAATAGATGTATTACATGAAGAAATTTCAAGACAAACGAAACACATCATCTTAGATACATGGCAAACCTGCTGGTCTAACTCAAGTAATGAAATCAAACTCCGAACTACTTAGAACATTATTTGCATGTAGCCATCAAGTTTCAGAAACTCTAGGAGAGAAGAAAAAGTTCTCTCGGAACTCAAAATCTACCAGACGAAATTAACACACTCATAGTTATTGACAAAGACTGACAGACCTACTTGCTCAACTTGTAACATTCTCTTGACGATAAGTCATATACTGACAGATTGCCGAAAACGACAACACTAGCCCTGGAGCAGTCGCGCGGTTGACAATTGTCACCCACCTGTCAATTTTTATGAGTCATTCCCTTTCACTAACTCCCACCATTCTTTCCCTTCCCGTATCTTCCAAGAAGACCCTATTGTTCGAATCTACAGTGTCGTCGTTCAGTTTACCCTTCACGTAAGAAAAGTATTCCACCTCAAACTAGTTTGGTTGACAAGTGTCCCCCACGCGACCGTTTAAGATATTTTACCGGTAAGTAATTTTTTCTTTAGCAATTTGTTTTATGAGATAGATATTTACCAATTTGTTATTCTTCATCTATTCCGATTGCTTTCTTTCAATAGAAATTCAAAAATTGGGGGACAATTCCAAGGGAAACGGCATGGAGTCATGTTACCTTTCAATGAGTAGGCAAAGATTTGTTTTTCTGCTGAGATGTTTACGATTTGATATATGCATGATAGAGTTTCACGTACAGAAATTGATAAATTTGCTCCAATCAGAGAGGTGTTTAAAATTGTAAATAATAACTTTCCCAAATTCTTCATTCCGAGTGAATATATCACCATAGATGAGCAGTTATTAGCTCTCCGGGGCAGATGCCCATTTAGGCAATACATTCCAAATAAGCCAGCTGAATACGGCATCAAAACATGCTCACTAGTAGATGCCAAAATGACATATACGTTCAACTTGGAAACATATGTAGGTGTTCAACCGGAGAGTCCTACCGGTTGAGTAATTCACCCATAGACGTTGTACTGAGATTGGTGGAACCGGTAAAAGGATCCCCCAGGAATATAACTGGAGACAATTGGTTCAGCAGTATTCCGATGGCCAAAAAATTGTTAGAAACTAAAGGGCTCACATATGTTGGTACCCTCCGGAAAAACAAAACTGAAATCCCCAAGGAAACCAAACAAACACCGCTCTGCATTCTCGTCAATGTTTGATCTTCAAGAAGGCTGCACACTAGTTTCTTACTGTCCAAAAAGGAATCGGGCAGTTCTCCTAATCTCAATTTTGCATCATGACTATTATATCGATGAGGAAACAGGTGAGTTGTCTAAGCCTGAAATCGTAACGTGTTATAACCACACTAAAATTGGGGTAGTACTTAAAAATGCTTTTGTTTGCTTTTACAATATATTTTTCAAGATTGTTTTTATTTATAAACCTTTTCTACCATTACAGTAAGGCATAAAGATTAATGATTAGGTAAGTAATTAAATTATAGGATACCAAAAACAAAATTATTCTGTGGGTGACACTGGTCAACCATGCGACCATTCATGTAACAGTTAATCACGCGACTACTCCAGGGCTAGGACTTACCCTACGACTTACAAGAACTATTGGCAGAAGGCAGCCCAGCCCATACATTAACAACATATTCTCATACCTACACAAAATTCGAATATATGATAAAATTTAACATACAAATTAAGTCTGTGGTGTGTCTAAGATTTCAAATTAAGTGCATCAATAGTATTCCGTGCGTTTGCACGCTTGTATATGTTTACCCTGAAGGAGGAAATTACGACAATTAATAGCCAAAGACCCATTTTCATCCATTCATTTCCTATTGATCATCCACCAACTATGCTCATCACCATTTTTTTTTCTTTTTTTTTTAAAATGTTGACTTATAAAATGTTTATATATTTCACTTTTGTTATTTGTCATGGTTTTTTGGTATTTTTTTATTGTTACTTGTTGTTAGATAAGAGATCTATTTTACTTTTGTTATTTAACTTTGACGAATTTTTGACTTTTGAAAGGGAAAATACCTTTGATGTGAGGTCCATAATAATAATAATAATAATCCGAAACCTACGTCGGTCTTAGGAAGTTAACCTGAGACATTACATAAGATCGAATGACAACCACGTCTTTAAAGAAATTGTTAAACTTGATGAGGGGTTTACGCCCTTGAATTTGAAATGTAGTAACAATCCTGAAGGTAAAAATGAATCCCATTTTCATTCAGAATGGCAAAGTAAAGAACTTCATCGTCGTTACTACAGTCACCTTTATGACTCGGAGGTAGACTTGGCTTATTCTGTCGCGTGGCTGACGTCTGGAAAGCTGTTTTCAGAAACAGAAGGTTTCATTACAGCTATCCAAGACCAAGTGATTGCCACCAGATCATACAGACGTCATATCCTCAAAGACAGTAGTGTCTCAGACAAATGTAGATTATGCAACAAAGCTTATGAGTCCATTCAACTCATCACGGCAGGACTTGAAATACTTGCTGGATCCGAGTACTTACAAAGGCACAATAACGTGGCAAAAGTATAGTATCAAGCTCTAGCAGAGGAATTCGGCGTGGTAGTCAGCAAGGTCGCTTATTATCGCTATAATCCTCAAAAATTATTCGAAAAAGATAATATAAAGATGCATTGGGATGAAGTGGTGATAACTGACCATACTGTGCACCATAACAAACCGGATATTCTCATTATTGACAAGATCAATAAGACTGCCGATATAATTGACATCGCAGTGCCCAATGATGAGAATATTCGAAAATCCTATGCCAAAAAATTAAGAAAATATCAAGAATTGTCTATCGAGCTCAAAGAGGTATACAAACTGAAATCTGCCATAGTTACGCCTATTATAATAAGTTCAAATGGACTCGTGCCAAAAACAACAATTGCAAGCACCAAAAATTTAAATCTGCCAACAACAGTTATAAAAGAAACACAGCAAGGGGTACTTCTTGATACTGCTAGAATCGTGCGTAAACTTTTAAATTCCCCATAACATGTCACAATCACAAACTCCATATCGGTTGGACTTTCCCCTGATATGGCTTTCCTCCAGTTTTAACTGATTATAAACCTCCCCCATAATAATAAATAATGTTTTAGCAAATATCTCTAAGGGAATTCAACTATTGAGATTGCAATTCTCGAAATATTACTTCAAATGTCCACCCTGGATGACGAAAAAAAAGTATAATGAATTTGATTTTCAACAAGACTCCGTCATAAAATGTATAGCACTCCAATAGAAATCTTAAAGTTATCATCGCAGGAGAAGTATTAGAGATGGTTATGAAATTGAATATACACTTAAAAAATTCTTCAGTGGATAACAATTATGGCGCCCAAGTCTCAGCGTATAATTAATGTAATAGCAGATTTTCAGGAGGGTGGTGAGGGAACTTGGTACACCCTGTATATATTGTTACTCTTTACCACTTAGTTTTAGCCATCTTGTACGGACTTGTTCATTTCTTTTTAAAGCAGAATCATGACTGTTTGGTAATTGTACGTCCGGTTTTGAAGTTACGGGAACTCCTAGATCGAGAAGACAACAGGTGGCGCCCCTGCCGGACAAGGTTAGCAAACAGGCAGTCGAGCTCTAGTGCTTATACAGTAAGTACTTGTTATTTTCCCTACACCAGGCATGTCCAGTCGGTTTACATCGGAACCAGCAAGTGTTAAGTATACAGTCCACTTAAATTTCGCATACACTTCAACAATAACAGTAATATTCCTACAAAAATATTAGTCATTCTTATAACAAGTTGGTAAATGTAACACAACTTATACAGTATCTTGAAAGTTTCAAATAATAGCTTGTGTTAATTGACATATACGCCACCGAATCCTAAACAAATGGCAGTCAGAATGGATGGAAGTAAACAACCACCTCCGCAGTATCAAAAGTACCTACTATTAAAGAGTGGCCATCGAGCCATAGGAGTACTAGACGGGAGCAAGTAGTTCTTGCCAGACTCAGGATCGGCCACTCAGAGAAACTTAACGACAAGGACTGATAACCATATATGCAAATACTGCAACAAACACCTTACGATAAAACACATACTGACAGACTGCATCCAACGAGAAAACTTCACACACCCCACGATATTACAGAACTATTAACTGACAGCAGCCAATATATTCCACAAATACTAACATATCTAAAACACATAAACATTTACAACAACATATAGTATAAAAAAGAATAGGTCTACAGCATACTTAAAAAGATTTAAAAGGTTTAACTTTTATTGTATTCATTTAGATAAAGCACGGACATGAGAAACAATCAGATATTTAAGGAATATTTTCCATTATATAAAAATAAAGTACAAAAAAGGTAAGCACATTAAGGAGAAAATATATTATTCTAATTATGCCAATCACCATCGCTGTGGGGCACAAACCATATATAAAAAATAAATAATAGTGGTAGTTTTTTAGACTTCGTCGTCCCCCAAATCGGTTTTCGTTTATATTCACACCTGGGAACCCGATTTTGAACACACGGTTTCGACATCGACCACATTTGAAAATCCCGGCTCTAGTAGAGCACTAACAATCTCGTTTTCAGGGTACATTTAAATTCTCGTCTACATAAGCTTCTTGCAACGGGCGAAATAGAGAATAGCTAGTGTCATGAGATCACCGGGTTTCACTCCAGCACGTGGGAAATTTCCTCAGCATACGCGGCCCTGCCTGACTGAATTTTCCTTTCTGACGTAGGGCCGTCAGTTTCCTATTCCCACGCGATGATCACCATGGATCCGAGATAGGCGATTTAGCTTTATACACGGTAAGTCACTCAGGGAAGCCTTTTCTCTGGCTCAACCCTCGGAAAATCTCTCACTTTTCAAGAATATTATTTTTGCTTTTTGTCCCCGTGGTATTAACAGCCCCAGCTATTGAGGTAGTATTTACCAGGTGAATTTTGGAAAAAAATCCACAAATGTCCATTGACCTTACCTAGTGATGAAAATGAGGTCGGTTCAAACCTATGTATATGTCTGTAAACACTCTAGAGGTCGCAATTTTTTGTTTAATTGCTACCAAACTTGACATTTAAACGTTTTATGTAAAACTACAGACAACGTTTGTTAATGGCTGAAATCCTAATGGGAACGGAAGTTTAGAAGGAAGGAATTTTGAAAATTCTTAATATCTTTTTTATTATGCGTCGGATCGGAAAATTTTATAACAAATCTTATTATAAATTTAATATCCTTCAGTTTTAATTGTAACATTTGAAATTATGTAATTGCATTAATCTTTATAGTTTTTAATAATCTAGTTTCCTTACAAGATTTTTTTTTTTTTGTTTTTGAATTTAATGTTTCATTTTTTGCTTTTTTGTTTCTTTGGTTGCGTTTTGTTATTTGGTTGCGTTTTGTTTTTTGGTTCCATTCTTAGCTTGTTCTGTTCTAATTGTATTTTTTAATTTCTTCTTGCTACTGTTTTCATTTTGGTATTTTGTTTATATTCTTTTTTTTGATAAGCAATATCGCCTCGCAGCGAACGATCCACATTAAATAAATAAATAATGTTCTATAAATGTTGAAATGTGCATTTTTCGCTATTTTCATTATTAACACTCGAATTTCTTCGTTTTCAGTATTCAGTATACCCCCACTCCTACTTATGTCATATTAACAGCAACCAGTTATACCATGTACCACTTTATTCCAAGCTTAAATACCAGATATTGTTTTCATTGAATTTTTAATGTGACATATATGAAAATGGGTAGTGTGATGAAGTCAATTAAAAGTTTGAGGTCGTCAATCGAAAATAGTTATTGCTTCTATAACAATACTCGATATTTAACTGTTTCAATTCACTCTAAATATAGAATTACTTAATGGCTGAAATCAGGGGTAGAATCGGGGGGTGGGGGGTTAGGCTTGAAATTTATTTATTGTAATTAATTTAATTTATGAGTCGTTTCGAAAAATGTTATAGAACCAATCTTGTTAAACTATTAATGCTCTTCAAATGTTGTTCGATACATTAGTTCGCAACTAAAGTATTAAGCGAGTAATTTACGTACAATTTCTTGCTTTCAGCCTTCACTAACTCCCCCCCCCCCTCAAAAGGGTTTTTTTTACATAGAAATGAAGAATGAGATCACAAGAGTCTTTTGCCATCAGGTGGGAAATCAGCATAGTTTACGCAGCCCCAGCGGGAAGGCCTTTTAGCAGATTTCCCCTAAGGGAAATCAGCTATTGGGGTCGTACTCATGACGCGAGTTTCGAAAAATTTCCTCAAATGTCCATTGATCCATCCTGCCTAGGAGATGACCGAAATGAGGTCCGTTCAAAATTATATATATATTATTTGTCTGTTGACGCTCTAGATGTCGCAATTTTTTTTTGATCGTTACCAAACTTAGAATTTAATCGTTTCATGTAAAAAGGATGATCAAGTTCGTTAATGGCTGAAATCGGACCAGTTGGAGGGGGGTTTAGAGTGGGATTTTTAAAAATTCGAAACATCTCCGTTATTATGCGTCGGATCGAAAAGTGCATAGAATCAACCTTATTGCAAATTAAATTTACTATAAATATTGTTCTATACATTTATTCTGTGTCTTGAATATTAACCGAGATATTTGCATTTGTATTGTGTGAGTGGTCGGCAGAAGTCGGCCAAATTCGTGATTTCCGCCGAAAGCTATTTCGGCCGTTTCCGTAACTGTTCGTCCCTCGTGAATTGGTTTAGAGATTCGTTACTACTGCCGTTATTTGTAGACAGATTTCTCTATTGTAAAACTTCACGTGGGAAATCTGCTTAGTTACGCAGCCCCTGCGTGACGGACTTTTTGTTTTACAAGCTTTGTATGAGAAGACAGTAGTGTCAGGTAGTTCTAATACCCTTTTGGCACTTATTCGACCGAGTGATTTCAAAATTCACAAAAGCGAACGACGAAACATTCGTCATTCCGTCTCCCTAACACCTGTTGTACTCCAGCTGGTGACAGTTCAGCCAAAAAAGGAAAGGAGGCTTGTAAGAAGAAAGAGAAAGATGGTGGTTAGGGGAAAGTAGATTGAGAGAGAGCGATAGGAAATTGCCAGCCACTTGCCGCTGCTAAGTGAAACAGATGGTGAAACAGTTTTCTCTCTTGTGGTACACCGCTTTCCTAGCTATACAAAGGTTTTATCTTTATACACTCACACTAAGGGGCAACTGAGAAATTTGTCCTTGTTAGCAGGTATCCACTAGTATAAATCAACTGTTGAATTTTTTGCCACTACTGAAAAAGTTTAATGACGTACTATATTGGCTGTAGTGGGATTTACTGTAGGCTGAAAATTATTTAAATAAAAACCCTCACGGATGCGTAAACTAAGCAGATTTCCCATGTGAAGTTTTACAATAGAGAAATCTGCATACTGGTAACACAACATCACCGTGATTAAATACAAACGGTAATGAGAAATATTTCAGTTAATTAAAATAAATTCCCAACTGTAACGGCTTCTGAATTGTAAGAATAATTTATATTTTAATAATTCAAATTTTAGTAGTCCAAGAACTAAAGAAGGGGGGGGGGCGGATGAACAGAACGAATTTGCATAAATCTCACAAAGTAACGAAGGTAAGGTAAGGTTAGAAACGACAGGTAAGGTTAGAAGAAGCCTCCCACCTGAGCCGAGCAATGACGGAAATGGCCGAAGTAATCCGAACTATACCCGACCACAGACTTCATAAATATGCAAATATCTCGGTTAATATTCAAGTTAGAGAATAAATGTATAGAACAATACTTATAGTAAATTTAATTTGCAATAAGATTGGTTTTATACAATTTTTTGATCCGACGTATGGTAACGGAGATATTTTGAATTTGTGAAAATCCCCCCTCTAAACCCCCCCTCCCACTGGTCCAATTTCAGCCATTAACGAACTTCATCTGTCTTTTTGCATAAAACGTTTAAATATCGAGTTTGGTAACGATCAAACAAAAAGTGTGACCGCCAGAGCGTTAACAAACAAATATATATATATATATATATATATATATATATATATATATATATATATATATATAAATATATATAATTTTGAACGAACCTCATTTTCGTCATCTCCTGGGTAGGATCGATGGACATTTGAAGAAAATTTTCAAAAATCGCGTCATGAGTTCTGCCTCAATAGCTGATTTTCCTTAAGGCAAATCTGCTAAAAGTTCATAGAGAAGAATATTAGGTATTTCAGCATCTCAGGATAAAGCAACTTATTTTTAAAATGATATTTGTAAGAGAGGCTGTTGATTGAGGTGTGCAAACTAATAAAATCGGTTAATTATCAACACAGTGAAAAAATGTATATAACACATTTTTAGAGAATTCAATTTAAAATAAGATTGACTCAATAAACTTTTTCAATCCAACGTACAATAACGCATACATATCCAAATAATTATCAAACAAAAATTACGACGTCTAAGGTAACGCTCAATATGCCTGTATATACTTTTGAATGGACCTCATATATCAGATTCCCCTTAAAGGATATCAGCTATTGAAATTGTACTCATGACGCGATTATTAAAAAATTTCTTCAAATGTCCATCGAACCTATCTATAATACGACAGAAATGAAGTCCGTACAAAATTATATATATCTTGTTTAACTATTGATGCTTTGTAATTGCCCTCCTATAATTTTTTGTAGGCTAAATATTTAGAGATAATTTATTTAAATAAAGCTTTTAACCTTCCTAATTATCGATGGCCTAAAATAATAGCTGAACATATGGCTGAGAAACTGGCTAATTGGTTTAGAACTCTGGAAAATATTAGCCAAAAATACCTAGGAGAAAATATTGGATAGATTAAAGAACAAGGCCATTTATACAAGAAAATAGATGTCATACTTAAAAAATTAAAATTAGAATTCACTGAAGAAATGTTTTTTAAGGCTCAAATTTTCATAGCAATTATAAAAACCTTAATTTAAATCTAGAAATCAGTAACTATATATGTAATTAGTCCAGCATTAATACTATAAGGCTCATCATGAAGGCTAGAGGGGAATTGTTAAATTTGAATTATACAATAGGTAGATCAGAAAATCAATGGGGTTGTTCCCTCTGTAACAAAAATGAAATAGAAAATACATACCATTTTATTGCTGCTTGCCCTGTGCTTAATGAGTTTAGAAAACAGTATTTTGGCACCCCCATACTTAGCCACAATGAATTTATTTTATTTTTAAATGGCAAGAATTGGCTTGCGCTGTATACATATTTGAGTGTTACCCTACGTTATAGGAAATTGCTCATAGGGGAGTATAATAATTAGCTATATTATATATGTTCCTTTTCCTCTATTTAAATATGTATGTTTATGTAATATATTTTGCTTGCATTTGCAATACTAAAGTAATTTTATTATATAAAGAGGCAGAGCTCAACAGACGGACTTATCAGTCCATGTTATGTATGTTAGGTTTAAAATTATTTTGAATATTTAGCGATTCATTTACACTTCATTGTTCCCAACTGTCAGTAAACCTCCACTTCTACTGAACGAGTTTTCATGCTGAGATACGAAATAAATGCGGAGAGGAGATCAATAGAGTGTCAAACCAGGACATGGGAAACCTGCTAAGATAACGCAGCCCCTGCGTGACGGTCTTTTTCGAAAAATGCATTCGTAGCGGAACTCGCCAAATCATTACCTCTAGCGCTACCAAAATCACAATACTCAACTTTTAGCAAATTTTCTCTTAAGGGATATCTATATCTATATCTATATATATATCTATATATATATATATATATATATAAATATATATATCCTAAATAAATATATATATATATTTGTCTGTTACCGCTCTAGCGGTCGCAATTTTTGTTTGATCGTTATCAAACTCGAAATTTAGTCGTTTTATGTAAAAAGAAAGATCAAGTTCGTTAATGGCTGAAATCGGACCACTGGGAGGGGGGGGGTTTATAGGGGAAGATTTTCTAAAATTCGAAATATTTCCGTTACTGAAGATCGAATCGAAAAATTTTTATAAAAATCAATCTTATTGAAAATTAAATGTACTATAAATATTGTTATATGCATTTATTCTCTATCTTGAATATTAACCGAGATATTTGCATTTTTATGAAATCGGGGCGGATAACGGATGAGTGTTTCCCGCCAAAAGCTAGGCCGGACGTTTTCTTAACTGTTCGGCTCTCGTGAAAACTTCACGTGGGAAATCTGCTTAGTTTACGCAGCCCCTGCGTGACGGACTTTTGTAAGCTCCGGAGAAACGTGAGTCAGTCTAGTGCATCCATCGGCTAACCTTGGGCAGCTCCGTTTCACTCTGGCATTCTCAGCGACTCACCCTGTATACAGTCTTGCTTCATTTTCCTGAGACGTACTGGAGGTCAA
>CM032228.1:247850000-247922500 GCA_019009955.1 Riptortus pedestris
CATTTGAAGAAAAATTTCGAAAATTCCGTCATGAGTACATCCTCAATAGCTGATTTCCCTTAGGGGAAATCTGCTAAAAAAACTGGGAACAAAGATTAAGATCAAGTCCTTGTAAGTACAAAAATTCGAAATATCTACGATATTATGGGTTTGTCGCAAAAACTGTATACAATCTATGTTGTTAATTTACTATAAGTGTTGTTATGGACATTTTATTATCATCTTGATTATGAGCCGTTATATTTGCATTTTTAGCAGTTTCGAAAATCGCGTCATGAGTACGACTTCAATGGTTGATTTCCTTTAAGGGAAATCATCTATAAATGGACCCAAAACATTGTGCACGTTTGTATGAGACGGCTGTTGTGTGGATTATGTATACGCAAACAGTGGACTACGGCAGGTCGGAGATAACGAACTTGCAGGTCATCTGCATAAAGTAGTTAGCAATGGTAAAAAATTCCCCGCCCCTTCTGCGTATGCGTGTGTGTGTTGAAGGGGGAGGGGGCCTTGTTGGGGGACGTTCCCTAACGAAGCGTTTCAATTACCAGCAACACATTCGCCGTTCGTAATCAGCTACTCATTAAAATTTGATTATAGGCTACATTTATGATTCATGAGAACGGATTTCTACTCCAGTCTTTATAATCACTGAGCCCAAAAGGGCTGAACGGATTTCGGCTGAACATTATCAGCTGGCCTGGATTAAAACCAACGACTAGTCGCATGCGAGACTATCTATATATCATATTAGACTTAATTAACTTACGCCTTATTAATGCATTGAGCTTAGTCATTGAGTGCTATATGGAGCTGACTGTAAACAGCACATATGTTATCGTTCATAGATTGCGTAAAACCCCAATACTAAATCTGGTGATTAAGAAGGCCGTGGGAGCATGCTAATGACATAGAATATTTAGGAGGCATTGGACCCGAGTACTAAATCCGAATTATTATTTGATAAGCACAGCTGTTATTGTCCTACTCCACAATGGCAGCTTTCATAATTACTCCTCATTAATTAAATGTTGTTTGTCTGCCTTGCGTTATTTCATGGAGGTCTTAATGGTACTTTTCACTCTAATTCTAGCCGCGAAAAACTTCCATCCAGGGGCAGCGTTAACTAACCAGATTTCCAACGTGGTTCATATATTTACATTTATCTCAAAACGTAAAAGTTCAATGAGAACAATATTTGGTATTTAGGCTTCAAACTAAGTGCTTCATAAAATAACCTGCTTATTGTTACATGGTTAGGATTGGGAGTGAAGCCCAACAAATAAAAGTCCGTCACGCAGGGGCTGCGTAAACTAAGCAGATTTCCCACGTGAAGTTTTACAATAGAGAAATCTGCATACTGGTAACACAAGCCCACCATGAGTAAATACAAACGATAATAAGAAATCTTTCAGTTAATTTTAATAAATTCCCAACTGAAACGGCTTCTGAATTGTAAAAATAATTTATATTTTAATAACTCAAATTTTAGTAGTAGAAGAACTAAAGAAGGGGGGGGGGCGGATGGACAGACCTTATTTGCATAAATCACACAAAGTAACGAAGGTAAGGTAAGGTTAGAAACGACAGGTAAGATTAGAAGAAGCTTCCACCTGAGCCGAGAAGTTACGAAAATGGCCGAACTAATCCGAACAATACCCGACCACAGCCTTCATAAAAATGCAAATATCTCGGTTAATATTCAAGATAGAGAATAAATGTATATAACAATATTTATAGTAAATTTAATTTGCAATAAGATTGGTTTTATACAATTTTTCGATCTGATGCATAATAACGGAGATATTTGGAATTTTTTAAATTCCCCCTCTAAACTCCCCTCCTGCTGTTCCGATTTCAGTCTTTAATGAACTTGATCTTCCTTTTTACATAAAACGGATTAAATACCGAGTTTGGCGACGATTAAACAAAAATTGCGACCAGACAGATATTAAAAAAAAAAAAAATAACACACAAATATATATATATATATATATATATATATATATATATATATATATATATATATATATAATTTTGAGTGGACCTCATTTTCGTCATCTCCTGGGTAGGAACGATGGACATTTGAAGAAATTTTTCGAAAATCTCGTCATGAGTACGACCTCAATAGCTGATTTCCCTTAAGGGAAATCTGCTAAAATATTTTTGCAAAAAGTACGTACATGAAATATTAAACAGAGTTAATCACATATTTAAGAAGTACGATGTAGATGAAAGGAGCCGTCCGATGGTCTAGCCCGTTCACGGCAATAGCCGTTCGGGGTCTAAACAATACCCTTTGATGTGTACCGCCCGTCTATAAAAGCGGCTCAGCTCGTCCCGAGAGTTAGTTTGTTCTCAGCCCTCAAGTGAATAACAGTGCGTTCTGTGCAGCTTCAGTGAACAGTGCGTTTTAGTTACAGTGCGGTAAAGTGTTTTATGTGAATAACGACGGAGTGCCGTTTTTATGTAAATAACAGTGTAGTGCCGAGTAATCGTAATGGACAGTGCAGTGCAGTGTTCTTGTAAACTTCAGTGATCGTGAGTCACCGGACTGTGCAATAAGAAGAACAGTGAAATTATCACTGTGAGCAATAGTTCAGAATTATTTATGGAGTGTGTTGTGCATTGTTAAATAAACTCTGAACTTTGTGTGTGCTTGATTTTACAATACAAAAGAGCTCTAATAAAAAACGTTTATTATTTTTGTAACAAACGTGACGATATGCAAATATCCCGGTTAATGTTCAAGGTAGTGTGAAAAATGTGCATAACAACATTTATTGAAACTTTCGAAACTTTCGGAGATATTTGAAATTTACGAAATCCTCCCTTCCTTCAGGACTGGATGTTGTAGTCCGGATTTCAGCCGTCAACGAACTTGATCTTTTAGCAATAGCTGATTTCCTTAAATGGAAATCTGCTAATAAAAAGAAACAATTACCCAAATGTGGGATCTAAGCGATCTATTTTCCAACGGAATGTCTGGTATTTAAGGGAACATTAATCTGTAAAGGCGAGGATCTGGGAAAAACTATTTAATTGTAACATGAATGAACGTAAGTGATTTTAAACGATAAAAAGTCCGCCACGCAAGGGCTGCGTAAACTAAGCTGATTTCCCCCTTGGAGCTTAACAAGAGATAAATCTGCATACTGGTATAACAAAACCACCGTGAATATTAAGTGAATCAACGAAAAAGGTTATAAGGAATTTTTCAGTCAGTTTGAACAAACTCCCACAGGGAAGTGTCTGAAATGTAAATAAACAGGTATGCCAAGATATTAACGGGGAGAAAAACAATTAATGAAATATAACAGACTTTCATATTAATTTTATTTATATTTTTTTAATATCTAGTACTGTAATTTATAAGGAATTAGAATAATGTTTACCACAATCAATCAAATTTTAGTAGTCCAAGAACATAAGAAGGCGGGAGGAGGTTACAAGGACAAATTTGTATCTATCTCGTATAATAAACATCTCTTGAAAAAGAATGTTTAGTATTTAAGATTCGAATAATATGGTTTACTATATAACAGAGCATTGTTAACGTAAAATCAGTAGACGTGAGGGTTTGCTGAGGGATAAAAAATGAAAATCCAAATATCTAGGTTAATATTCAAGATAGAGCATAAATGTACACAACAATATATATAGTAAAGTTAATATGCAATAAGATTGATTGAGTAACAGAGATATTTCGAATATTAGAAAATCCTCCCCAATAACACCCCCCTCCCATTGGTCCAATGAGCCATTAACAACCTTGATCTTGTTTTTAATATAAAACGATTAAATATCGAGTGTGGTAACGATCAAACAAAAATTTCGACGGCTAGTGGGTTAACAGGTTAACAGACAGGTAATGCGTACACACAAACACACACACACACACACACACACACACACACACACACACACACACACACATATAATTTTGAACGGACCTCATTTTCGTCATCTCTTGGGTAGGATTGGTGGACATTCGAAGACATTTTTTGAGAATCGCGTCATGAGTATTCCCCTCTGAGGAAATCTGCTCAAAGAGAATTAATCAAACCATACGTATCTTGTCGGATGTTACGAAACCATCAAACTACTTTACAATTCCTTAGATTATGAAGTGATCTTTTTAACGCCATTTCAGTACTGTTATCCAATAAGTGGATAAAGCTTTATTCTTTCTTAGATCCAATAAATGAGATCTAGATGAAACGTGGAGTGCCGCATGGAGGCTTCCTTGCCTTCACTCTATTCATTCTCGTTATTGACAACACGAACAATACTAGTAAACTAGTTCAGTTATACTTTGTGCGATACCTAACTCAAACAGTGATATCGAATTTGTTCTGTTGGCCATCAGGTCGTCAGTAAAAGGTATTCACGCAGGGGCTGCGTAAACTAAACATATTTTCCATGTGCAGCTATAACACACTTATCATCTCATCTCACCTTCTATTCACTGTTTCGCTCTTTGAAAGAAGCCTTTAAAGGAACTTTGGAATGTACTCAGTACTTATAGTAAGAATCAGACGATAGACGTGGAGGTCTACTGAGGCTGAAAACATATAAATACTGTAATTCGATTAAAATTATAGATAATGGGGGGGAAACGTATTTAAATACAATTGAAGAAAATTTAAATTTTAAAGGCGTTGGCTAAATAAAAGGTTTCGAGGGAGGCTAGATCCCTGGACTGGCAGAATTCTGATAATCCAAGGTGACTTTCATCTATTTATTTTTATTAAAAAAAAAAAAAAAAAAAAAATGCTGTAAGTGTATGTGTGCGTGTGTGTGCTAAAATGATTTAAATTAATTGAAAAAATAAAAAAAAGTACAAACAGTGTCAGTCATTTAATTGTAATATTAGATAATTGTAATGGCAGTAGAAAATAAGTATTTTTAAGAAATAAAAGATAAGTTTATATTATATATATATATATATAATATATATAATATATATATATATATATATATATATATATATATATAATGGTAACCTCTACCTGAACAATGAATTTTTTCGCGAAATTTTACGATTACTTACGTTTCACATGTCATAGACACCATAACTGCATTTTGTTTCTTTCGTGTCTGTTTGTTTGTTTTTGTTATCTTTTCACGCATAAACGGCTGAATCGAATTTTATGAAACTTGGTATGTATATTATTACTAACCCAACTTAGACTTTAGACTATGTTAATATTCTCTGAGACGAACAGAAGTGGGGGTTATGAGGGAGGCCTGAAATTAAAAATAGCAATATTTCTTTTCCTGTTGCATTTCCGGCAATTATGCACATGATAAAAGTTGTTTATTTTGTTATTTGGAGTAACTTATGTTATATACACTTTTGTCGTATACATAAGTATAAATGAGTTATACGCTAAAAACTACTGCAGAAGTCAACAATTTTATTTGGCACAAAAAACTCAACCGAACTAAATAAAACACTCGGTATTTGTATTAGCACTAACGCCTTCCATATAATAAGCCATACTATTTCAAGGGATGGGCAGGAGTGGGGGTTATAAGGGAGGCATTAAATTAAATATAGTGACATTTCGTTTCCTATTGGGTTTTTTGGCAAATATGTGCATAACAAAAGTTGTTGTTTTTTTTTTTTTTGTTTTTTTTTTTTTGTTATTTGGAGTAACTTTTGTTATATACACTTTTGTCGTATACCTAAGTATAAATGAGTTATACGTTAAAGACTACTAATTCAAATCTATGCATAATGCACAGGAAACGGGATATATGACAATATGGAGGACAGTGAAGTCTTACATAAAAAAATAATTGTATTATTAACAAATTCACAGAAATGACGGGTATTTACTCTAATCACTGGGACGGGTAAATGTCAAAACATTGTGCAAAGTAAAGCCTTGCCAAAAAAATGTCATCACCATTCAGCCTCAAATGAATTCCTGGGCGAAGCCGGGTATCTGAGCTAGTATAATATATAATGAAAAAAGAGTATTAATATATAGGATAAATAAGAATAGATTTAGTTAATAAATAATTATATAAAAATTAGTAAATATAATACCCTTAGGATATGTTAAGAGCGATATATATAGTACAATCTATTAGTTGATATTATTTACGCCATAGAGTACAACAGGGACTTGTAAACAGCATCATACTAATATAAAGGCCATAATAACCTATTTGTTGATTGCCAAATCATATTAATCCTAATCCTAATAAAAAGTTTCGGCCCAATTCACAGTTAACAAAATATTTCAAATTTACAATTATTCCCTGCTCCAATGCCGATTTCAGCCGTTACCTAATATGATCTTCAGTGATGAATCAAACGCCGAGTGTGGTATAGACGATATAAACAATATTTAGTTAAGAACTTAAATTGTTTTAATTAATGACGTCATCACACGACTTATTCGTAAGCATCTCGTCTGGTAACAATCTTCTGAAAAAAGTATTTGGTATTTAAGCTTCGATTAAGGTTGTTCATTGTATAGCAGAATATAGTTGAAATGAGTAGGAGTGGGAGTTTACAAAAGACTGAAAACTAAAAATCTAAATATCTCGATTAATATTATAGATAGCCAATAAATTTATATAACAACACTAGCGGACCCGGCAGACGTTGTCCTGCATGATATATCAAGCGATTAGGATATTAAATTTAATAATGCTATGTTTTAAAAAAATCTTCTCTTAATAACGCAAAAATAACATTTGTTATGTGCACGTTTGCCAAAACACAAATAGTAAACAAAATATCTAACTTGGTACGCAAAAAGAAAAGGAAAATATGAGAGAAGGAAAAGAAGACATTTTAGTTCTTTGATTATCTGGTAGAATGCGCAACACACGTCCTTAAAAACAAACAGTTGTAGACCAATAATTGAAATAAATAACAATGTCTGAGCAACTTTCAAAACAAATTAAAATAAATTTGGACAATAAATAACAATGTCTGAAAGTGAAAACCTCTCGCAGCTGAAAACATCTTTATTTAGATGACATACTTAAACTCTAAGGACATACATTAGACAAACATATTAACATTTCATTACATTTCCAATAACCTCGCCCTTCGCCCTTCGTCCTTCGACCGGAGACCTGCACCATCTGCCTGGCCGATCTGCGGCGCTAAACCATCCGGGGCGTCACCCGAACGCGTATTTAAAATATCTCTGGAATATGCTGGATGGTAGAGGAACCAATTGATCAGGATCAATAAGAAGGCCAAGTCCTCTACTGTTTTTTAATATAATGCAGAGTGCACTTTCGGAGTCAACGCTCCATCCTCAGTGCCTGCTGACAAACACAAACCTCGAGTTAATTTAACATTCACAGCATGGCCAAAAGGCAAAACAAACAACAGTCATAAAAACCAAACACAATATAAATAGTAAAAACAATGCTAATTCTTAAAACTAGTCAACTAATAAAAATATAAAATCTAATCACTAGTCAACTACTAAAAATTAAAGCCAAAACAATAAAAAAATTAATAACAAGTCAAATAATAAAAGCAAACAACGATAAGCATATGTCAAAAACTATAAATAAAATTAAAAACTAAAAAACTACCTAAATTTCAGATTTATATGGAAAACATATCACAGTGGGTGAGAACCTCTGAAAAAACCACCCAGAGGAACTGTAAGAGACATCTAAAAAATAAACAAAAAACCCCCATACTAATAATAGAGAGAAGATGAAGGAGGTACCTGATTAAAGCTGCGTTGCCTGGACCACGACCGCCGGGTGACTAAACCTCTGCCCCCGTAGAGAAGACAGGACCCCGTCACCGACATGTCGCAGCCTTTAAACCTCCGTTAGTTTTAGTCGGATCGAAATTTTGTATAGAACCAATCTTTTTGCAAATTAAAAGATCTATAAACGTTGTCATGTACCTATTTTCACTGTCTTTAATATTAACCGAGATATAGGCGCTTTTTAGGTTTCAGCCTTCAGTAAACCCCCACTCCCATTCGAACCTAAAAAAATTAGTACAGCTTATAACCATGGAAGAACTAATGCTAATTGACATACCGAGTTTTGTTAGTTCCGGTTCAATCGTTGGTGTCCAATAAAATTGTTGGCCCCAATTTACTTTTATAGTGTATATATCGTTTATACTTTGCTATACGACAAAAGTGAATATGACAAAAATTAATCTAAATAACAGCACAAACAACTCTTATCCTGTGCATATTTGCTGAAAAACCAATAGGAAACGCAATACGGCTATTTTTAATTTCAGGCCTCCCTCACGACCCCCACTCCTGCGCCATCTGCCGGGCCGATCTGCGGCGCTAAACCATCCGGGGCATCACCCAAAAGCGTATTTAAAAATTCAATAAAATCGGTCCAGCCGTCTAGGAGGAGTTCAGTGACATACACACGTACGCTAGAATTATATATAACAAAATTTACTGTAAATTTAATTTGCAACAAGATTGATTTAATAGGAAACTTGATCCGACGTTTAGTAACAGAGATAATTTGAATTTTCGATATTCTCCCCCTCATTAAATTGGGGCTATATAAATATAAAATTGTAACCTCTGTCTGTACATTGATTTTTTTCTCAAAATTTCACGATAACTTTTCGTTCACCATTCATAGACACCATAACTCATTTTGTTTCTTTCGTGACCTGTTTGTTGTTACCTTTTCACGCATAAACAGCTGAACCGAAAATTTTAGAACTGTATGTATATTACTACTAACCCAACTTAGACTTTAGGCTATATTAATATCCTCTGAGAAGAACAGGAGTGGGGGTTATAAAGGAGGCGAGAAATTAAAAATATCGATATTTCGTTTCCTATCGTTTTATCGGCAAATATGAACATAACAAACGTTGTTTATTTTGTTATTTAGAGTAACTTTTGTTATATACACTTTTTTTCTTATAACGAATTATAAACGAGATATACACTATAAACTAAAGCGGCAGTCAACTATTTCATTGTGCGCTAACGATTAAACCGAACTTAAAAACTCGGTATGTCAATTAACACTACTTCTTCATTATTATAAGAGAATATAAAATTTTTTAGGTTAGAACGGGAGTGGGGGTTATAAGTGAGGCCTGAAATAAAAATTCGCGATTTTTCATTGTCTATTTCTTTTTCGACAAACATGCAAATCAAATCACATCATCATCAAAAGTTGTTCTTTGTTATTTAAATTAAATTTTGTTTTATACATTTCTTTAGGAACAATGTGTGGAGCAAATAATTTGCGTAGAAAGAAATATTGATATGTTCAACAATTCATTCCAGGTTGAACTATGAGGTACATAACCTGGAAGAATTAATCAAATCTATGTTAATATTTTCTCCTTAATAACTGAAATCTATGCATAATGCACAGGAGACGGGAAATATGACAATTTGGAGGACAGTGAAGACTTACATAAAAAATTAATTTAATTATTAACAAATGCCAACAACGGGTATTAACCCTAAACACTGGGACGGGTAAATGTCAAAATAATTTGAAAAGGAAAGTCTTGCCAAAAAAATACCATCATCATTCAGACTCAAATCAATTCCCTGGCGAAGCCGGGTATCTGAGCTAGTATATATATATATATATATATATTTATATATCACCGACACTTCCCAATAGAGTTGGTCACTCCGGGAACTTAGACCGTACTCCTTTTGAAGGAAGTCTTTAAAGAGTGAACCAACAGTTGTTCCTAAATTCAAGGTATGCAAGCAATATTGTTTATTAGTGCATTTGTACCTTAAAATCATGCATATATTAATTTTGTAACTATTATTTTCACTTTAGCATTTATAATAAATGCTGAATTCATTCATTCATATATCACCGAAAGGGGCCAGTAGTTCTAAGTGACAGCTTGTCAAAAACGAGGGAGGAAATATTTCTTGGAAATGGAATGAAATTGTTATTGGATGCAAGTTATTATCAGAAATAGTACTAGAAATGAGAAAGGTCAGAGTATAATTTGACAGACAACATTCCCCCACCCCCTAAAAAACCACCCTCTCTATTAGTGGATTTCAATCAAAAGGAGTGGTGAGTAATTAGATATTGCAGTACTGTCTAACTATAAAATATGAGTTATATTTAAAGTCTGTCACGCAGGGGCTTCGTAAACTAAGCAGATTTCTCACGTGAAGTTTTATAATAGAGACACTTCACGAGAGCCGAAGAGTTACGGAACCGACTGAACTAGCTAACCGAACCTTACGATTAGAACGGAAGTTAGCCGATCTCGTCTCGTCCGCTATGCGCACACACTTAATAAAAATTAAAATATCCCAGTTAATATTCAAGATAAAAATAAGTGTACATAACAATATTTATAGTAAATTTAATTTTCAATAAGATTGGTAATTTGAAGTAAGATTTTTTCTATACCCTTTTTCGATCTAACTTATGGTAACGGAGATATTTGGAATTTTAAAAAGTCTACCCCGTTAAACCCCACTCTTCCTGGTCCCGTATCAGCAGTTAATTAACATCTTTTTTATTACATAAAACGACTAAATATCGAATTTGGTAACGATCAAACAATAATTGCGACCGCTAGAGCGGTAACAGACAAATATATATATATATATATATATATTCAGTTTTGAACGGACCTCATTATCGTCGTCTAGATAGGATCGACGGACATTTGAAGAAAAGATTTGAAAATCGCGTCATGAGTACGACCTCAATAGCTGATTTCCCTTAAGGGAAATCTGCTAAAAGAGTCAATAGGGACTCGGGTTAGCCGTGTGTGTCAAGGTATTCAACTCACATGGTACATCTTGAGCTGCAAGTTCGATTCTCGTCTGGTTATTTTACCAGTTCTAATCAAAAGACATTTAAGTTACATAATGAAAATAATAATAAAAGTATGTTTTTTTTCATAGCTTGATTCAACCTTTATATTTACAAGGAAACCCATTTATATTTCAACACTCCAACGACAAGAACATTTATATAACTCTAATTCAGTTGTTAAATAAAAATAGTATTTTTAAATTGTGAACGCTTTTTGTACCGAAGTTTTCTAAAACCCATTCTCAGCAATGCTATATTCTGTTAAATCTTTTAAATTGCTAAAAATGTCAAATCAGTCTTATGTCAAAACTAAAATTTTAAGAATCCTATATACAGGCATCTTACTGAAGTAAAACAGAGGATAGTTTGTGAGAAAATTACATATGTCTCATATTTTTTCGCCTCATAAATCTTATGAGGAGTTATTTATTTGAATACATGTTCCATTGCCACATGACATATTACATGTATGATTATGTTTAAATACATTTTTATTTTACAGTATATATACTGTTGCGAAAATTAAATAGATGAATAATCCTTCAGAGAGAGTCGCGTATTTGGAAAGTGTGACGTAGATCAAAGAGACCGACGGAGGGTCGGTCGAGACGATACTAGGCTCGTCTAGCTCAGCCTGGAATGAACTAGACAATTCCCCTTTGATGTATGCCGCCTCCCTATATAAAGAAGGGCTAGCCGTGAGCAGTCAGTATTATTGTCACCTGTCTTGATGTTCACATCAGTGCTTCAGTGCGACCTAGTACAGTGCGGTAAAGTGTTTTTATAAGAAGAACAGTGTTGTGCCGTGACTGTAAGTAACAGTTTAGAGCCGTGTTTAAGACAGTGCAGTGCCGCGAAGTAAAGGACAGTGCAGTGCCGCGAAGCAAAGGACAGTGCAGTGCCGTCTTTCTGTGAATTTCAGTGAATTATTGGACTGTGTAATCTGAAGAACAGTGACGCTATCAGTCTATACTGTGAGTAGTTATTAAGAATAATTACCAAGTTTATTGTGCATTATCCAAATAAATTGTGCAGTGATAAAAACTGTGAAACTTGCGAGTATTTAATTTTGCAATCCAAAAGAACTCTTATTAAAAACGTTTATTACTGGTTTTGGTAATAAAAACGTAACAGTATATATCTGTTGCGAAAATTAAATTGATGAATAATCCTTCAGAGAGAGTCGCGTATTTGGAAGTGTGACGTAGATCAAAGAGACCGACGGAGGGTCGGTCGAGACGTACTAGGCTCGTCTAGCTCAGCCTGGAATGAATAGACAATTCCCTTTGATGTATGCCGCCTCCCTATATAAAGAAGGGCTAGCCGTGAGCAGTCAGTATTATTGTCACCTGTCTTGATGTTCACATCAGTGCTTTAGTGCGACCTAGTACAGTGCGGTAAAGTGTTTTTAAAAGAAGAACAGTGTTGTGCCGTGACTGTAAGTAACAGTTTAGTGCCGTGTTTAAGACAGTGCAGTGCCGCGAAGTAAAGGACAGTGCAATGCCGCGAAGCAAAGGACAGTGCAGTGCCGTCTTTCTGTGAATTTCAGTGAATTATTGGACTGTGTAATCTGAAGAACAGTGACGCTATCAGTCTATACTGTCAGTAGTTATTAAGAATAATTACCAAGTTTATTGTGCATTATCCAAATAAATTGTGCAGTGATAAAAACTGTGAAACTTGCGAGTATTTAATTTTGCAATCCAAAAGAACTCTTATTAAAAACGTTTATTACTGGTTTTGGTAATAAAAACGTAACAATACGTTAATCAACCATCTAATCAAATATCATATTTAAAAAAAATAATTAAAATAATAAAATATAAAAATAAGTAAAATAATTGCAATTAAAATTAAAAAATGGAATGAAAAATAAATTAATAAAATAGAAACAAAAAAAAACACAACCGATTTTCAATTTGCGAGTCTATGTAAGTTAAATATATTGAACTATAATTCCCGATTCCTCACAATTAACATTCTAATGTATTTTTGCTACATCCATATCTATAATTTTTATAAACTTTATAACTTCTTATATGAGGTAGTTCTGGCCAATTACATCCTTTTAAAATTATGTTCGTTATTTAATTTAATCTATTTTGATTAATTGTTCAACAGTCATAAAGAATATGTAAAAACGTTTCTGTTGTCTGTGAGTGGCAAGTACATTTTTCATTATCATGAATTATAAATCTTCTTAACTAATGTCCTGTCTGTAATATCAACGCTGAACAAACCTATCCAAATTTACTCAGCCCAAAGTGTCATTTTGAAAGTAAACGTATGACAAAACTGGCAGATTGTAAGAATCGTTGCAAAAGGCCGCAGAACAAATTTAATTAATTTTCTAATTGGAAGGGGAATTATTCTTTCAGACTCCTTTTCAACAACGGGAATGGGGTCAATTAAACCGTTTAAAATATTGAACAATGGTAGAACATTAATGGCATTAAGCTAAGCAGGAGTAATTATGAAAGCTGCCATTGTGGAGTAGGACAATAACAGCTGTGCTTATCAAATAATAATTCGGATTTAGTACTCCGGTCCAATGCCTCCTAAATACTGTATGCCATTAGCATGTTGGCACAGCCTTCTAAATGACCGCATCTGATTGAGGGGCGTAAGTGAGTCCAGCTGATGGCTTTGATCTACACACAAGCTGTATATTTCAAGACCAATATCAGAGAATTGTGTATAATCTCCCCTATCATACAAGTATAAGAAAATTACATCAAATTTCAACTTGCCAATGATAAAGACATATGTCCGTAAACTGACCACTAAGTTTTTCAAAACTTGTAAACACAAAAATAACCCACTTATCAATGAAATAGGTAATTATAGGAAACAAAGCGCTCCAAGGTACTTGCACAAACAAACTAAGCACATTTTATTCTGAACTAAGAAACAGATTGAATAAATGCCCAACAGGATAGACTAAAGACATGTAAACACCTACTTATCTTAATCCCAATTTTACCTGTAATCATTCTTACATAAACATAAAAAACCCTGTAATTAATGTAATATTATTAGCTTATAAGATCACTTTCATTTTTAAAGTTTTAAAATAACTGTAATATTCACTAAGTTGCAATATTTCAGCCTACTTTTAGTCAATTGCATTTATAAGCAAACTTCTACATAATTAGAAAATCTTATATTTCATGTTTCTATTTGTAGTATTATAGTGTCAGAAGGAACATTTTACATTATTCTTCTCACGCAAATCTCACAACAGTAATTAGTACACCTACATTTATTTTCAGTTTTGCTTCGTTGACAACATTTTCTTTGTTCGTTGTAGTGGAGGGACTTTTTTTTATGCTGTTCTGTACTTGAGTTCAATGTATGGTCCAATGAGCTAGTGTACTCTTATGAGTCTCTGTAGTCTTAAAGTTTCGCCCTTAGTTCGGTTGGTAAACGTCTACTATTGTCACTGCGTCGTGCAATATATCCTTGTACAAGTTCTTTTGAATGCTCATGTTTGAGCAAAATAATAGAATAATAGGTTTATATGATTCCATTTAATAAAGGGAAACTTAATTGATGTACATATTTATGAAATACAGATTTCAAAAAAACTTACGAGATAGGGCGCGTGGTATCTAGGAGATAAAATCTAATGACAGGTGAAACACACGACTCCGTTAAACACAGTGACTCAACATACCTTGAGGGGGTGTTCTCAAAAACACATAACTCGAAGCACTACAACACCACTCTATGCTAGGAGGTGTGGCAAACATTTTTCTAGAAACTGTGTATCTGAGAGATCACGCGCCCGACGGAGGGTTAAGTATGCAAAAATAGTGGATAATATGATGAAATATAAAAGCTATTAGTTATCATTATGTAAAATTATAAACAGCAAGCACTGTATTTGTGGAATATAAGATTTACCTTTATCCAGTTTTCGTCATTTTAACTTTAGCACATTTCTCTTGAGAGAAATCAGCTATTGAGGTCGTACTCACTTCGAGATTTTCGACATTTTTCTTCAAATGTCCATCGACCATAGATAGGAGATGACTACCTAGGAAATCAGGTCCGTTCAAAATTGTGTGTCTATATATATATATATATATATATATATATATATATATATATATATATATATATATGTCTGTTACCGCTCTAGCGGTTGCAATATCTGTCTTATCGTTACCAGAGTTGATCTCAAATAAAAAAAAAATAGTACGACATATTAATAGAAATGCTAAAGGCGGAGTCACAGTTTTTCCTTCATTGATTGAGAACTAGCTGCAATAGAATGTCAAAATTACGACCTAATTGTATTTGTAGCATCTATGCTTTTTTGGATCATAAAATTAGTAATTCCTAGAGGAAGTTTCGTCAAAAAATAGAAAATGTCGTTCACGCATAGGCTACTCAACCAAAGTAGATTTCCACTTGCGTCGCGTATTTGCATTTATCTCAAAATGTAAAATTTCAATTAGAAACAATTAATACAATATTTTGTATTTAGGCTTCAAAAAATGGGCTTTATAACATAACAGCTTATTGTTAATATGACATATGTACGAGGGGGTCGAAACGGTACTGAAAGTCGAAAACTAAAAAACGCAAATATATCGGTTAATAATCAATATAGTAAACAAAATGTACATAGCAACAAATATAGAACATTTCATTTTCAATAACATTGGATCTATAAAACTTTTCCATCTGACTCATAATAATGGAGATAATTAGAATATTCGAAATACCCGCCCACTCCCAAATATTGGATTTTACCAGTAAACGGACATGGTCTTTAGTTTTACAGCAAACCTTTAAATATCGAGTTTGGTTACGATCAAACAAATATTGCTACCGCTAGAGCGTTAACAGACAAATATAAATAAATGTATATATGCAGTTTCGATCTGGCCTCATTTTCGTCATCTTCTGGGTAGGATCGATAGGCATTTGAGGAAAGTCTCGTTTTTTCTACATTTTAGCAGATTTCCCATAAAGGAAATCAGCTATTGAAGTCGTACTCATGACGCGATTTTCGACATTTTTCTTCAAGTGACCATCGATCCTTTCTAGGAGATGAAGAAAATGAGGTCCCGATCAAAATTATATATATATATATATATATATATATATATATATATATATATATATATATATATGTCTGTTACCGCTCTAGTGGTTGCAATATCTGTCTTATCGTTACCAGAGTTGATCTCAAATAAAAAAAAAATAGTACGACATATGCCCGCGCATTGAATATGTCTGTATGTAAATCGATAACCACCGCTTTTATGATACGAATGGAGTTGAAATACTGTCAACATGTGTTCTGTGTAAACTGTAAAGTTGCTTTAGTATTCTCGTTGAACGACCAACAATGACTTCATGAATACTTAATTGAGACATGTTAGAGACGTGGTCACAGTTTTTCCTGCATTTATTGAGAAACTTGTTGCAATAGAATATCAGAATACATTCTAAACGAGTGTCTCCGTAAAATACGTAAATGACAACTAGATTTGGTATTTATGATTCGGATAAAGTGGTTTATTATATAACAGCGCATTTTTATATGTAACACTAGTAGAAGTGGGGGTTTTCTGAAGGCTGAAAACTAAAAAATGCCAATATCTCAGATAATAATCAAGATAGAGAATAAATGTATATAACAATATGTATAGTACACTTGAATTGCTTATTTAAGAAAGGGGATAAGTCACGATTTTAGTCAAATTTACTTTTTGACGTAATAAAAATATTTTAAGCGCGGATCATCGTTTAGTAAAAGAAAGGGAATTAGACAAGCATTCTAACCACTTTAATCAGGTAAATAAGATCTCATTTATTTATCTGATTAAATAAAACTGTGAATCTGAGCAGAGTAAACTGCTCAGCCATCAAATAAAGAGAAAAAATGCCTTTGTTCTTAAGGCTAAACGTAGCAAACAAGTTAGAAAAAATGACAGTCCAGAAACCGTAGAAAAAGATAACTTTAAAATATCCAAATATAGCCAATTTGTGTTTGATTCTTCGAAAAAAGGTGTAGTCACTGTGAGCGAGTTTATAAAGGGCTCTACAGTAAAAGAATTCAAATTAGGAAACAACAACCCTGCCCATATCTCTTTGGTGCAGGCATATAACAAGAAGAACCCAATATTAGAAGGCAAAATAGTAGATTTAAAGAGAGCTATGCAATATATTCCAGAACATAAGAAAAAGTTTTTCCACAATATCTTGAGTTGGCCCACAAGGAAGAATGCTACCTCTGAAGATGATTAGTTTTGAGATTTCATATTTTTTTTCCTTCTTATTATTGAATTTGTTTTTGTTTAAATATACATTACAAAAATAAATTATGGAGTTAAACAGTGTAATTTATAAATATACAAATTTATCTTTCTTGAATAATTCATTTCTTATTGATTAGTTTCCTTTTTCAGGTTTTATTTAAGAAAGGGCATAAGTCATCTGGTATAATTATGATATAAACCCAGTAAAAGAGGTTTTAAAATTCATGGCGATACCTGTTATAGGTATCATGTTATAAATGGAGAAATGTTTTTAGAATTTTTGTACCATTTCCTTTAACTTAAAACTGTTTTTTTTTTTTAATTTTCCCTAAAGTTATTATTTCATGACTTATCCCCTTTCTTAAATAAGCAATTCACTTAATTTGAAGTAAGATTGATTCTACGCGATTTTTCGATCCGACGTATAGTAAAGGGGAGATGCTTGGAATTTTCAAAATTCTCTCTCTCTTAATCCCCCCTCTTCCTGGTCGTATTGCAGCCGTTAACGAACATGATCTTTCTTGTTACATTGAACGACTAAATATCGAGTTTGGCAATCAAACAATAATTGCGACCACTAAAGCAGTAACAGGCAAATAAGTATATATATATATATATATATATATATATATATATATATATATATATATATATACTTATATATACACTCAACCTCAAAAAAAAACCTGGCACTTAGGTTTAGTCTTATAATATTGTTAATTGGTTAATCTATAGGTTATTTAAACAAAATCTGCCAAAAGTGAATAATTTTTATTGATTATTTACAAAAAAATACAAAAGAAAAAAAAAGAAAAAGATAAATTAACACATTTAAAAAAAAAAAAATTATTCTTCATTTTTATTACAGTGAATGGTAGACTTTGCTACCCCAAGCGTTCCGGCAATGTAACGTAAGCTCCGGCCTTCCATCTAAGTTTGAAAGACCCATTATTCTGGTCCGAAATAAAAATAAAATATTAATTAAAGAAAATGCTTGGTTAATAATTAAAGATGTTTAAATGTGCGAAAAACTACTTACAGTTTAGAATAGATCAACTTCACGACAAATAAATCTAATCTTAGTTTTATCTAATTGTTTACTAATCCTGAAGGGATTAGTTCAATGGACTTAGACTCTAAATTCTCTGTACTAACTAGAATACCCACATAAAGAAAATTGCAGAAAATTAGCTTTTATACGACAAAAATTAAGTGTCAGGTTTTTTTTTTGCGGTTGAGTGTATATATACATATATATATATATATATATATATATATATATATATATTTATATAATTTTGAACGGGACCTCATTTTCGTCATCTCCTAGGAAGGATCGATGGACATTTGAAGAAAAATGTCCAAAATCGCGTCATGAGTACAACTTCAATAGCTGATTTCCCTTATGGGAAATCTGCTAAAATGTAGGAAAAAGGAAAATTTCCTCAAATGCCTATCGATACTACCCAGAAGATGACGAAAATGAGGTCGGATCCAAACCGCATATATACATTTATTTATATTTGTCTGTTAACGCTCTAGCGGTAGCAATATTTGTTTGATCGTAACCAAACTCGATATTTAAAGGTTTGCTGTAAAACTAAAGACCATGTCCCGTTTACTGGTTAAAAAATCCAATATTTGGAGTGTGGGGCCGGGTATTTCGAATATTCTAAATATTTCCGTTATTATGAGTCAGATGGAAAAAGTTTATAGATCCAATGTTATTGAAAATGAAATGTTCTATATTTGTTGCTATGCCACATTTTAGCAAAATTTTCCCCTAAAGGTAAATCAGATATTGAGGTTGTACTCATTACGGAAATTTCGAAATTTATCTACAAATGTCCATAGATCCAACCTAGAATAATACGAAAATCAGGTCCGTTCAAAACTTGATGTATCACTATATATAAATATAAATATATATATATATATATATATATATATAAATATATAATATATAAATATATATATTATATATAATATATAAATTTTGTTCTGTTTACCGCTCTAGCGGTCGCAATTTTTGTTTGATCGTTGCCAAACTCGATATTTGGTCGTTTTATGTAAAAAGAAAGATCAAGTTCGTTAACGACTGAAATCGGACCACTGGGAGGGGGGGGGGTTTAGAGGGAAGGATTTTCAAAAAGTCGAAATATCTCCGTTATTATGCGTCGGATCGAAAACTTGTATAGAATAAATCTTATTGTAAATTCAATTTACTATAAATATTGTTCTATACATTTTTTTCTGTATCTTGAATATTAACCGAGATATTTGCATTTGTATTCTGCGCGTGGTCGCCAGTAGGCTATGTTCGGACTTTCCGCCGAGAGCTCTGGTGGCCGTTTCCATAACTATTCGTCCCTCGTGAATAGGTTTAGAGGTTAGGTTAACTGTTTTTTTGGGGCTAGAAACTACTGGGTTATTACGCCCTAAATAATGTTTTAGGTTTAGAGGTTTCTTACTACTGCAGTTGTTATTAGGCAGATTTCTCTATTGCAAAACTTCTCGTGGGAAATCTGCTTAGTTTACGCAGCCCCTGCGTGACGGGCTTTTTTTTACTATATTGATTATTAACCGATATATTTGCATTTATTAGTTTTTGACCTTCAGTACCGTTTCGACCCCCTCGTACATATGTTTTATTAACAATAAGCTGTTATGTTATAAAGCCTATTTTTTGAAGCCTAAATACAAAATATTGTATTAATTGTTAGTAATTGAAATTTCACATTTTGAGATAAATGCAAATACGCGACGCAAGTGGAAATCTACTTTGGTTGAGTAGCGCCTGCGTGAACGACATTTTCTATTTTTTGACGAAACTTCCTCTAGGAATTACTAATTTTATGATCCAAAAAAACATAGATGCTACGAATACAATTAGGTCGTAATTTTGACATTCTATTGCAGCTAGTTCTCAATCAATGAAGGAAAAACTGTGACTCCGCCTTTAGCATTTCTGAATTATTAATGAAGTCATTGTTGGTCGTCCAACGAGAACTCTACAGCAACGTTACAGTGTACACAGACCACATGTTGACAGTATTTCATCTCGATCCAACCATAAATGCGGTGGCCATCGATTCACATACAGACAAACTATCATACAAATTTACAAAATAATGTATAATGTTCCTTCTGTCCACTACAATACTACAAAAAGAAACATAAAATATAAGATTTTCTATTTAAGTAGAAGATTGATTATAAATGCAAGCGACTAAAAGTGGGCTGTCATATTGCAACTTAGTGAATATTTAAGTTATTTTAAAAATTTACAAATTTTAGCGGTCTTATGAAGTAATAATATTACATTAATTACAGATTTCAGCAGATTTCCCTTAAGGGAAATCAGCTATTGAGGTCGTACTCATGATGCGAGTTTCGAAACATTTCTTCAAATGTCCATCGATACTACCCAGGAGATGACGAAAATGAGGTCTGTTCAAAATTATATATATATATATATATATATACATATATATATATATATATATATATATATATATATATTTGTCTATTAACGTTCTTAGCGGTCGCAATTTTCGTTTGATCGTTACCAAACTCTATATTTAATCGTCTTAAGTAAAAGGGAAGATCAAGTTCGTTAATGGCTGAATTCGGACCAGTTAGGGTCGGGAGGGTTTAGAGGGGGGATTTTTGAAAATTCTCCATTATTATGCGTCTAATCGAAAAATTGTATAGAATAAAATCTTATTGCAAATATAATATACTATATATACTGTTCTATACATATATATATATATATTGAATATATAACCGATATATATGCATATATATATATATGAGTGGTCACCAGTAGGCTGTTGGAGTAGGACTTTCCGCCGAGAGCTCTGGCGGCCGTTTCTATAACTATTCGTCCCGCGTGAATAGGTTTAGAGGTTAGGTTAACTGTTTTTTGGGGCTAGAAACTCCTGGGTTATTACGCCCTAAATAATGTTTTAGGGTGAGGTTTCTTACTACTACAGTTGTTATTAGGCAGATTTCTCTATTGTAAAACTTCTCGTGGGAAATCTGCTTAGTTTACGCAGCCCCTGCGTGACGGACTTATTAATGTTTATGTAAGAATGATTACAGGTAAAATTGGGATTAAGATAAGTAGGTGTTTACATGTCTTTAGTCTATCCTGTTGGGCATTTATTCAATTTGTTTCTAATGTAAGAATATAATGTGCTTAGTCCGTTTGTGCGCGTACCTTCGAGCGCTTTGTTTTATATAATTACCTATTTCATTGATAAGTGGGTTATTTTTGTGATTACAAGTTTTGAAAAACTAAGTTATCAGTTTACGGATATATGTCTTTATCAAATTTGTACCGAAATTTGTTCTTATTTTCTTATACTTGTATGATAGGAGAGATTATACACAATTTTCAGACATTTGTTTTGAAATATATTGCTTGTGAGCAGATCAAAGCCATCAGTTGGACACACGCTCCTCAATCAGATGTGGTCATTTAGAAGGCTGTAACATGCTAATGACATAAAGTATTTAAGAGGCATTGGACCGGAGTACTAAATCCGAATTATTATTTGATAAGCACAGCTGTTATTGTCCTACTCCACAATGGCAGCTTTCATAATTACTCCTGCTTAGCTTAATGCCATTAATGTTCTACCATTGTTCAATATTTTAAAGGGTTTAATTGACCCCATTCCCCGTTGAAAAGGAGTCTGAAAGAATAATTCCCCTTCCAATTAGAAAATTAATTAAATTTGTTCTGCGGCCTTTTGCAACGATTCTTACAATTTGCCAGACTTGTCATTCGTTTACATTCAAAATGACACTTTGGGCTGAGTAAACTTTGGAAGAATTCGCAAGCGTTGATGTGAGGTACATATACCATTATCTTAAATACTGATCTTTGTTTCAGCTTTAGTAAGGTCCCTGTATATAGGAATCTTGGTATTTAAGTTTTGGCATACCTGCAGCACTGGTGCAACAGGTTCAACTGAATATAGCAAGTAATGGGGCATCTAAATGCATGTACCGTTAAATTGCAATACCTCCGTCTATATTTGAGTTTGTTAAAATTATATACAGTGATATGATAGTTATTTATTATACAAGTGACGAAAGGAGATCATTTTACAACTCGAGTGAAACGTTTACCCACACGAGGGAAGCGAGTGTGGTAATTTCACGAGAGTTGTAAATTTTACTTTCGTCACGAGTGTAATATTAAATTGTTTCTGTAATCGTGTAATACATGATCAGGATGTTGTGAAGATTATGGTATGTTGTTGGTAGGTTATAAGCATGGTTGTGAAAGGTTATAAGCATAGTTATAAAACAACTAGTGATGATTGTGAAGTAGTGTAGCTATAAATAAGTGCAGGTTATAAGCAAAGAAGGTAATTATTATTATATTTTTAAATATATAGATTATTCCCAATAATTCAATTTATTTTAAATAAATTCATACAATGTTAAGAAACATTTAAAAGAATTTAATTTCCAACTTCAAATTATTTTTTAATTTATACTTATTACTAATTATGAAGGCAATTCACTTTCTTCACTCTATTGCAAAATGTTTCACTTTCTTCACTCATTTCAGTTTAGTAATGTTACAATTATTCAACGATTACAGAAAAAAGTCAGCAGATTTCCCACTAAAAAGAATACTGATCTGATCTCACAACATAATGTCTATTTCCTATCGTTTTTGTTGTTTTAGCTCTTCGAGGATGCCTTGTGATAACTTTGATTGTGAGAATTTTAGCAGATTTCCCTCCAGGCAAATCAGCTATTGTGGTCGTACTCATGAAGCGTTTTTCGAAATTTATCTTCAAATGTCCATCGATCCTACCCAGGAGATGACGAAAATGAGGTCTGTTCAAAACTGTGTATATATATATATATATATATATAAATATATATTATATATATATATATATAAATATATTTGTCTGTTACCGCTCTAGCTGTCGCCATTTTGGTGTTATCTTTACCATATTGATATATAATTCATTTAAACAAAAAGACAGATCAAGTTCGTTAAAAGCTGAAATCGGACCGGGGGGAGGGGGGGGGGGTAGAGGGGGACAATTTCGAAACTTCTTAATAACTCCGTTATTATGTGCCGGGTCGAAAAATTGTATAGAACCAATCTTATTGCAAATGTAATGTTCTATAAATGTTGTTATGTACATTTTTTCGCTATTTTGATGATTAACTGGGATATTAGAATTTTTTAGTTTTAGTTTTCGGTCTTCAGTAATCCCCCACTCCTACTCATCTCATATTAACAATATTCTATTATGTTATGAAGCACTTTATTTGAAGCTTAAATACCTAATATTGTTCCCATTGAACTTTTAATTTTTGAGATATATGCAAAAACGTAATTCACAAAGAAAATCTTGGTTAATGCAGCACCTGCGTGACGGACTTTTTTATAATTCTTCCCTATAATCAGAATATCCCGCTTCTGACGATATTGCTTCTGTAATCCAGAATAATTCATTTGGTTAGGATCAATTCATTAAAGCTCCGCTGCGTAACTAACCTGATTCCCCATGTGTTGGTAGGGCACAATAGTTATCCCTTCTCACCATTTCTGACTGAAAAATAGTAGCTATCCGAAAATGTTTGAGTTTTCAAAAAGTTTGTAGAACAACAATTGTAGAGCATCAATAGTTTAACAAGACTGGTTCTTAACATTTTACGATCCAACTCGAAAATACTTTGATTTTTCGAATCCCCCCTCTTCCAACCCCTACTATTTCAGGTCCGATTTCTGCCAATAACAAATATGAAATAATTTAGAGTTGACTGAAACGGTTAATTATCGAGTACAGTATAGATCAAATAAACATTTTCGAAAAAAGAAGGAAAAATCTTAATTGATGAGGTCATCTCGTAACAAAATTTGCATGTACCTCACATAATAGAGGTCTATTGAAATCAATATTTGGTATTTAAGCGTAGGAAGAAGTGGCAATTAACGAATCCCATCTTTTTTTTTTAAAAAAAAAAATACGATTAAATATCGCGTTTGGTAACGATCAAAACAAAAGTCCCGTCACGCAGGGGCTGCGTAAAACTAAGCAGATTTCCAACGAGAAGTTTTACAATAGAGAAATCTGCCTTAATAACAACTGTAGTAATAAGAAACCTCTAAACCTACAACATTATTTAGGGAAGTAATAACCCAGTAGTTTCTAGCCCCCAAAACAACAGTTAACCTAACCTCTAAACCTACTTCACGAGGGACGAATAGTTATAGAAACGGCCGCCAGAGCTCACGGCGGAAAGTCCGAACATACCTACTGGTGACCACACACCAGAATACAAATGCAAATATCTCGGTTACTATTCAAGATACAGAATAAATGTATAAAACAACTATTTATAGTAAATTTTAATTTGAAATAAGATTTATTCTATAACATTTTTTCGGATCCGACGCATTAATAACGGAGATATTCTGAATTTTCAAAAATCCCCCCTCTAAACTCCCCCTCCCCACTGATCCGAATTCAGCCATTAAACGAACTTGATCTTTCTTTTTACATAAAACGATTAAATTCCCGAGTTTGGTAAAGATCAAAACAAAAAATGCGACGCGCTAGTAAGCGTTAACAGACAAATATATATAATATATATATATATATATATATAATATATATATATATATAATATATAAATAATTCCGAACGGACCTCCTTTTCATCATCACCTGGGTAGGACAGATGGACCTTTGAGGAAATTTTTCGAAACTCGCGCCACGAGCACAACCTCAAGCTCAGTTCTCTTAAGGAAAATCAGCTAAAACCCGATAGTGAATAGGGGTATTAATACAAGAGACGAATTTCAGAAGTGTTTTCAATTTTTCATGTAACCTCCTGAGGAGATGTCGAAAACAAGATCTATTCCATAATACACAAAATATAATACTCCAGGTCTCTAGTGGTATAAAGGGGCTTAGATCAAACATGTTTTAAGGCTCAAGAAGAAGGCCACCGGGGGCAGTCGCCCGGCAGTCGTGGTCCAGGCAACGCAGCTTTAATCAGCAGGCACTGAGGATGGAGCGTTGACTCCGAAAGTGCACTCTGCATAATATTAAAAAACAGTAGAGGACTTGGCCTTCTTATTGATCCTTATACATTTGTTCCTCTACTATCCAGCATATTCCAGAGATATACATGTTTTACAGCCGTAGACGTTGAAAAGAAGATTTCGAGCTATTTTAAAAGATTTCTGTTCTCATTGAACTTTTACGTTTTGAGATAAATGCAACCCTCGCGGGACGGGCTTTTATGTTATGTAAACCCCAACTTAAATAGTATGCTTTTTACGTTATGTAACTTTGTCAATATAGATTTGTTTTCCAGTGCATATTTCAATATTTCTGTTTATATAGCTTCTTTCTAGGAGGAAAAGAAGTCACTCTGAAGTGGCGTTTACGTGGCCCAGCTTCACGGAAATTATTTTTAGGTTCCTCGTGACAACTGTTGGGTTGTTTTCGCAACCGGCTTTGAACAAAGTTCTTTTGGAAAGATGAAGCCCAAGTAGCTTTTCGGGTAACATTATATCTTATTCTCTGTATAATTTTGTTAGTAATCCTCTTTCAAATTGCAGTAAAATAAGCGTACACACAGAAAGAATGGCAAGGTCAGGAAAAACTGCAGATATAAGGAGAAATTAGAGGGAAATAATTATTTGTTCAAACATTCCGGGAATGGCCTTCTTGGAAAATGGCGACTTTAAAAGGAATACCGACAAAGTATGGGCTCATAAAATATTATGTAAATGTGAAAGTGTAGTGTAAGCCCTTAGCTTTCAGAAAAGGGTTTTCTCTAAGCCTTCTAATTCTGGGGTCTTGGGAAGTAATGTATTTTTTGGGCAAAGATGCAGAAAAAAAAGCAGGACATCTAATTCCCATCTCTCTCTCTCTCTCTCTCTCTCTCTCTCTCTCTCTCTCTCTCTCTCTCTCTCTCTCTCTCTCTCTCTCTCTCTCCCCCCCTCTCTCACTCTCTCTCTCTCTCTCTCTCTCTCTCTCTCTCTCCTCTCTCTCTCTCCTCTCTCTTCTCTCTCTCTCCTCTCTCTCTCTCTCTCTCTCTCTCTCTCTCTCTCTCTCTCTCTCTCTCTCTCTCTCTCTCTCTCTCTCTCTCTCTCTCTCTCTCTCTTCTCTCTCTCTCTCTCTCTCTCTCACTCTCTCTCTCTCTCTCTCTCTCTCTCTCGAATTAAATTAAACGTAATGAAATTACGACCACTTGATGCAGTAACAGGACAGTGAATATATATGGAAGGGGTGTCGGAAAGAGAAAATACTCCAAATCTCAGTATGTATTAATAAGACCACTTTTCTGCTTTCTTTGTTTCAGATCTGAGCAAAGGAATTTGATATTTTCATCTATAGAAACTATTAGACGTGATACTAAGTCCCATACGTTTATGTTATATAATCAAATGTTATTAGAATGCGAATAAATCTTGATATTGAACCGTATATATTGTGATTCTCAATATCTTACATTGGTGTTGCGGAATGGCGAAATATAAACGCCGGGAGAATAGTTTCGAGGATGAAACATGGAATCAGGGAATATTTCATCTCAGAATACATTTCTTCGACCAGTAAACTGAAGAATGGGACTATTATTTATAAAGATTTGATTTAGAATTTCGGGTGAATTCTACCTCGGCAGGATCGGTGGCTGCCCGGGATCTGTTGTTAACGAAGATAAGAGATCACTGACCCAACCTCCTCACTGATCACTTCCATCCACAAAATGTAAGCAATCAAGAATACTCTGATAAATTAACAGTACTGAGTAGTTATTTGTGGAAAATATTTGTGTGGCGTTCTGGGAAAGCTCGTAACTTTCTCAACATGCATAAAGAAGAATGATCTCCCATGAAGATCAGACTCTCATGTGGAATGGACGACTTGTGATCTGTGAGAGTTAGCGAAAAGGGTGTCTACATTTGTTACATTAATGACACCCGGGGGTTGAGTCAATGAGATCACTAACTAGATTTGACCTTTGGTGGCCGAAAGATGAGTTATGTATATAAGAATATGTAAAGACTAGCAAATTGTGTCAGAACGGAAGTCCTCTGGTTCCGGATCTACCGCTCCGTTCTTGGGCACTTCCATCAGGACCTTCGTCAAGTCTGCGTGCAGATTTTTCAGGAACTTTGGAAGGGAAGTACTGGCTACTGGTGATTGACGAAGCAATTAAATGCCTGGAAATCGTACAATACTATAACCTGAAATTGTTGATGCATTAATGGGAATGTTCGCTCGATCGGACAACGGGCCACAGACGACATCCAGCAAGTTCCGCCAATTTTGTGAGCAACAAAATATCCGACACGTGTTATCATCCCCTTACAGCAGCAAAACCAAGAGTTTGCCACAAACAGCCATTAGAGCGTTCAAAGAACCCTTTTCTGCTTCCAAATCTGAAGGTAGTCAGATAGTACAGTAATCCAAGTTTCTCCTTACCTACCGCACAATATTACACAACAGCCCGGCACGTAAACCAGCAGGAATGATTTTCAGCCGACCTATGTGAATGCGTTTCGCACTACTTAAGCCTTCCGCAAGAATCGACATGATAGAAGGAACCAAACAGAAGCGTAGACACGATATGGGGACCAACTGGAAGTGTTTTGAAGAAGACCAACCAGTATGGTTGTCCATGCCACTTGTGAATAAACTCGTGAAGATCACTGGAGTAGTGAGCTTTGTGGTTTTAGTTGATGGCAAGGAACATCGAAGTCACGAGGAACAACTTTGCCGCAGGACTGTCGCTAGTGGTGCAGGAATGGTAGAAGTGATATTAAGTCACATATGTTCTGTTATGTATATAATATATATATATATATATATATATATATATATATATATACATTTGTCTGTTAACGCTCTAGCGGTCGCAATTTTTTCTTAGATCGTTACGAAACTCGATATTTAACCGTTTTATGTAAAAAGACAGATCAAGTTCGTTAATGGCTAAAATCGGACTAGAGGAAGGGGGGGGGTTTAGAGGGTGGGATTTTTTGTATTGAACCAATCATATTGCAAATTAAATTTGCTATAAATATTGTTATATCCATTTATTCTCTATCTTGAATATTAACGGAGATATTTGCATTTGTATGAAGTCTATGGTCGGGTATAGTTCGGATTAGGTCGGCCATTTCCGTCGGCTCAGGTGAGAGGTTTCTTCTAACCTTTCCTGTCGTTCCTAACCTCACCTTACCTTTGTTACTTTCTGAGATTTATGCACCTACTTTCTGTTCAACCGCGCCCCCCCCCCTTCTTTAGTTCTTAGACTACTAAAATTTGAGTTATTAAAATATAAATTATTATTCCAATTCAGAAGCCGTTTCAGTTGGGAATTTATTTTAATTAACTGAAAGATTTCTCATTACCGTTTGTATTTAATCACGGTGGTATTGTGTTACCAGTATGCAGATTTCTTCATGAGGGAAACTTCACATGGGAAATCTGCTTAGTTCACGCAGCCCCTACGTGACGGAATTTTATTATTTTGGGAATAAATCTTGTAGTTGTACTCCGTACTTTGTGATTCCCAACATCTTACCAAAAGACATTTAGGAGAGAGCAAGTAGTTTAATAATAAGCATTTCCCTTACAGAAAATGATATTTCATGAAATGACCCCGAGATTGACAATAAGGCATTTTCAGCTGATTTCCTCTAAAAGAAATGTACTAAAAAGGTCAGCGATGCCTGTCTTCCAGAATCATTTCCTGTTCGACAACTTATTCCTTGGCGCCTTGGAAGAATCCCAAGGAAAAGGACACGGGAAATATGGCATAATGTGTTCTGTGTGGGGGGGAGGAGGTAAGGTACAGTAATGAAAGACCCCCCCCACTCGGGAAAACAGGGGGGAAATTGAGGCGTGCGGTTGGCAATACTGTCTAATTCGGGGAAGCGAATGTTGGCAGAGTGGAAATTGGAGATCAGTGCCGCCACCCTAACAGCTAATGAAACCATTTTCCACGGTTTCCCCCGTCCTCCCCCCCCCCCTTTCTCACTCCTTCCGAATTTCCACGAGTGGGGGGGGGTTCCTATTCAACCCCAGCAAGTCTCATACGCAATTATAGGCTTTATTTATTTAAAATAACCAGCTTTTCCTATCCCATTCTGTGTTTCTGCCAATTACAAAGGTCGGTACCGTTAAACCCCCACAACTGAGTATATTTTAATATTTCTTCTTTTCCTTTTTTTTTTTTATATATATATTCAAGCCCCGACCAACGGAGCTCCGTATTTTCATTAATGGAATGTTTTGTAGCAATTACCAAAAGGCAATTTAGGAAACGGAATATAGTTTAATAATTCGGATTTAGGAAAAATGATATTTCCAGAAATATCCTAACCCTGGGACTAAGTATAATTTTAGTAGATCTCCCTTAAAGGGAAGGTAGTTATTGAGGTTCTACACATGTGTTTTGAAATCTTCTTCTTCAAATGTCCATCTATCCTGCATGGATGACTAAAATGCAGTTCGTCCAAATGTTATGTACGTACGAGTATATATAATTCCATTATCCAGTAGTTAACGCTCTAACGGAGCAATTTTTGGTCTGACATTCAGAAAACTCGGTATTTAAACGTTTTGTCCAAAAATGAGAATCAAATTCTTGAACTGCTGTAATCGGACCAGTGGAGGGGGAGTAGATAGGGGAATTTCGAAAATTTGAAATATCTCCGTTACCATGTGTCGGATCGAGGAGGTGTATAGAGGCAATCCGATTGAAAATGTAATGTTCTATGAAATTATTTATCATTAACCGAGATAATTGGATTTTTTTTAGTTGTCAGTCTTAAGTTATCCCCCACTCCTACTCCAATCACATTGAAATGAGCTGTTATCTCATGAACTAAATCATTCTAAGCTTAAATACTAAATACCGTGTGATGATATCAATTGAGATTTTACGTTCTTGTATATAGACATGATCCCGCTATAGTTTTAGAGTGTATCTCATTTATACTTTGTAATACGACAAAAGTGTATATAACAAAAGTCACTCAAAATAACAAACTTAACACCTGAACCCTTAGAAAAATCTGCTAAAAAAAGAAAATATTAATATATATAAATACATATATATACATATATATATATATATATATATATATATATATCTAAAACAAACAAACAAATTAAGCTGCCCTCTTTCTGAGGGTACCTTTGTGGTCAGCCTCCTAATCTGCCAGTTTTGGTAATATTATTAATTTTTTAATTTTATTTTGTTTATATTGTATATTGAAATTTGGATAATTGAATGGAGGAACTTTGGGAGGTACCTCAGGTGAGATTGCAGCTTAATATTTCAGATTTATTTTTTATATAAATGGTGGTTCACAATTTTTATAGATGACTTTAGGATAAGGGTGGACAAGTCCTTCAGGTCATCTTTGTTCAGCCCATATTCAATTAAGGTCTTGACGGTTTTTTGATGGAGGTATATATGGAGATATATATATTTATATATATATATATAAATTCCTCTGCACAATACCCATGCACAAAGGACGTTTCTATACTATAGTAGTATGGTACATGCAGTTTTGTACCATGCTACTATAGTATATCACATATATTCATAATACAACATGCTTTTGTATACAAGATATGTAATTGTATATGTAATTAGTTGTCGGATTATTTATTTATTTATTTATTTATTTGAGCTTCGCAGCTTTGGCGATGTTGCTCTAAAATAAAACTTGGTGTGAAAAACAAAACAAAACAATACAAAAAAATAACAAAATTAAACAAAACATAAATACGTAGAACATAGAACACAAAAGGAACACAAAACACAAAAGGAACATAGAACTCAAAGGGAACACAAAAAATAAAAGGAACATAAAACACAAAACAAAAAAGTAACATAGAACACAAAACATAAAAGGGACCATAGAACACAAAAAACATAAAAGGAACATATAACACAAACCATAATACAAGGAACATAGTAGAACACAAAAGGAACATAATACATGGAGAATCAAAAAACATAAAAGATTGGAAATCATAAAATAAAAATGGAACACAACCAAAGAACAAAATAAATGATCGAGGGAACAAATAAAGACAAAAATTCAAAACTATGTATTGGGGGGGGGGGGGGGGGGGGGGGGGGGGGGGGGGGTGGGTTGTTTGTATTAAACTGTATTTGAAAACATTTGATATTGGAGCAATAGGGAAATCATTAATAAAATATTTAAATATTCAATAAATAAATAATAAATCGATAGTTAAAAATTAAATTGGGTATATTAAATGATTAAAAGAAGTTTTAAAATTATTAAGGTTTTGATAAAATGTAAGTTGGTTTAGGTGACTATTTACATAAAACTCTGTACAACACTCCATAGTGAGTGAAAACTTGAAAATTGCGAAAAATAAAATTGAGGTTTAGATAAAATGTTTATTTTTTTGCATCCAAAAAATGTTGTAAAAATAAAAATGTGAAACAAATTTAAAATGTATCAGATTTTTGAATAGGAAGGTGTATAGTCTTTTCTTTATAATGTTTAAGAAATTGTATTTATGTATGGACTCCGCCTTTGTCAGTAGTTCGTGTAAATTATGTGGTATCTGTAAGTAATTGCGTTGCCTGCAGTCAGTCAGTATATGTTTAACTGTCAGAGCTTCATTACAACTTCTACAAATCGGTTTGTCTTGTTTGTTCATCAAGTATGAGTGCGTTAGTAGAGTGTGTCCAATTCGTAACCGTGTAAGTATTACTTCATCTCTTCTTGCTTTAAAGTCGTAAGGCCACGGCTTAACTGAATGTTTAATTTCTCTAAGCTTACTAGTCGAGTTCAGCCAGTGACCTTGCCATATGTGAAGTATTTCTGTCTTTGTTACTTTGCATAAGTCCTGTGTAGTTAGTAAGTTCGTGTCTGTAGTGTTTTTCCTTGTGGCTAGTTTTGCATGCTTGTCTACTATAGTATTCTGTTTAATGTCTTCGTGTCCGGGAATCCATAACATAGTTATGTTTATATGTTTAAGTCTGTTAATGTGAGAGAAAATTTGTGTGATTACAGGATGTGAATTGTAAATGTTTCTTAGTGAGAGTAATGAGCTTATTGAATCTGTGCAGAGAAGGACATTTTTCTGAACGTTTGTGTCTATATTGGAAAGAGCGAGTAATATTGCATGTAGTTCTGCTGTGTATATGCTTGTGTCATCGGGTAGTTTAATGCTGTGAATATGATTGTCAATGACTGCCGCTGCACCTGTACCACTGGTAGTTTTGGAACCGTCTGTATATGCGTGTAGTGTGTTATGTGCGTGGTTTGCTACGATGTATTTAAAAGTGTTTTGATAAAAGATGTTTGAAAATAAATCGCTCTTTTTATATTTGGTTAAAATTAAGTTCACTTTTAAGTTCTTTATGGTCCAAGGAGGAAATGATGGTTGTATGTTAAAATACATTTCTCTATTTAAAACCTTGGAGCCATATGTGCTGTCTAAAGTGCGAATAAAAAGTGGCTTATTTTTGCAATGTTTTTGGATATACATATTAAAAAAGGGTTATTTAAAAAACTCATTACACAGGGTGTGTTCAAAGCTTTTGCTTGTAAAACAAATTTTGCACATAACATCATGCGCCTGTACTCCAGTGGAGGTTCTCCAGCCTCTGCACAAAGGCTTTCTGCAGGACTAGATTTAAATGCACCAATTGCGATTCTTAGTCCTGTGTGGTGTATTGGGTCTAGAAGTTTTAGAGTTGTCGGACTGGCAGATGAATATGCTATACATCCATAATCCAGAATAGACCTGGTAAACGCACGGTAAAATGTAAGCATCATTGATCTGTCAGCACCCCATTGCGTGTTACTAAGAATCCTTAATAAGTTCAATGATTTCTTGCACTTACTAACAATTTTTTTCAAATGAGGTACCCATGTGAGTCGTTTGTCTAGTGTAAGTCCAAGAAATGTAATGAAATTAGTATTTTCAATGAGTTTGTTTTTTAAAGTTATGTGAGGAGTTGGAATATTTCTTTTTTTGGTGAAAACAATTTGTTTAGATTTTTCATATGAAAATCTAAAACCTGTTATTTCGCTCCATTTTTCCAACTCATTTATTGTGGTCTGTAATCTTTGTTGTGCTTTAAAAATATCAGTTTGTGTGGTATATATAAAGAGGTCGTCAGCATACAGGCAATAAGACACATCTTCGGGGATAAAACTTACAATGGAGTTAATTGCAATATTGAAGAGAGTTGTACTCAGTACTCCTCCTTGTGGCACTCCATTCTCTTGGAAAAATACATCTGAGAGGGTTGTACCTATCCTCACCCTGAATGATCTTTTGGAAAGATATTTCTTTATAAAATTTAATATTTTTCCTTGTATTCCCCATTCTATTAATTGGGATAAAATAAGTCTTTTCCATACTGTGTCGTATGCTTTTTCTATGTCTAATGATATTGCTAGGAGGAGCTTTTTATTTAAAAAAGCATTATGTATATCATTTTCGATTCTAGCAATGTGGTGCAAAGTGTTGTGATGAGGTCTAAATCCACACTGAAATGGGGATAGTAATTGTTTACTTTCTATATACCACACCAATCTTTTGTTAATCATTTTTTCAAGTAGCTTGGAAGTACAGCATGTCAGAGATACAGGCCTGAAACTAGTTGACAGTTTTTTATCTTTCCCAGGCTTCAAAATAGGTACAATTATTGACTCATTCCAGAAGTGAGGATAGTGTATACCTTCGAATATCTCATTTAATAATTTTAAAAGGGTAATAGAACCTAAGGTGGGTAGATTTTTTAACATATCATATGTTATGTTGTCTGGTCCTGGTGTAGTGGTCTGTATCGTCTGTAAAGCAATTTTTATTTCTTGAATAGAGAATGGGTTGTTTAAAGGATGTATGAAGTCTAAATCGATTGTTATTGTTGAGATTTCTGTCAGTCTTTTGTAGTTTTGGAATGAAATAGTGTAATTATCACTGCTGGATGTGTCTCTGAATTGCTGTCCAAATATATTGCAGAGTATGAAAGGGTCAGTAATGATATTGTTATTATGATGTAGTCCTGAAATTGGTTCTTTGTATTTTTTGTGTTTAATTTGATTAATTTTTATCCAAATATCATGTTGTGAAGATGTGTGGTTAATACTTGATAAAAAATCTACCCAACACTTCTTTTTGCTAGTCTTAATAACCCATTGAGCTCTAGCTTTCTTCTTTTTATAATCAATGAGATGTTCTTGTGATGGATTTCTGCGGAACAAATTTAGAGCCTGTTTTCTGTTTTTCACAGCAGTTTTACATTCATTATTCCACCATGGGACCGGGGGTTTCTTATATGTGTGTGTTGTTTTGGGAATACTATTCTCAGCTGCTTCAAGTATAATGGAATTCAAATCAATTAGAGTTTTTATTTCAGTAGAGGTTATTTTACTCTCAACATAACTTTGAAATGAATTCCAATCAGCCTTTTTAGTGTTGTATCTGGATGGCATGCTGAATCGTGGGGGAGGGACGTCGAGCAGTATGTGTATGGGAAAGTGATCACTTCCATGTGTGTCGGCATCAACGTCCCATGTAAATCGTGTATGAATAGATGGACTGCATAGTGTTATGTCTATGTTACTAAATGTCCCCGTCCTTGTACAAAAATGTGTTGGTAAGTCAGTGTTTAGGCAGTGTATGTCAAACTGTTCAAATATGTTTTGTAATTGAGCGCCTTTACTGTTTGTAAAAGGGGAGTTCCACATTTCTGAAAGAGCATTTACATCCGACAATATTAGTAAAGGGCTCGGTAATTGTGTTAGTAAGTCTCGTAGGTGTCTTGTGTCTATAGGATCCCGTGGTGGAAGATAAATGGAACAAACTGTGAGTTTGAATGGAAGGAATACTGAAACTGCAACTGCTTGAACGGTTGTTCTAAGTTGAACAGGTTCACTATGAACATGATCTTCAACTATAACTGCAACTCCACCACAAGCTTTACCCCCAAGAGTATGGTCTCTTCTGTAAGTCTTATAACCATGAATGCTGAATATGTGATCCTGTTTTAAGTGTGTTTCTTGTAATGCGATAATACTGCTGTGTTTTAGTTGTATCAGTCGGGTTAGTTCTGCTCTATGTTTGTTGGCACCATTGATATTCCACTGAAGTACTTGGGACATAAGTTATTATAAATATAGGAAGGATAGAATGCAGTATACGGCTAGAATAAAAGTTAAAAGCTTAAGGGAATCAAAATCAGAATTGCTAGGAGAAAGATAATTAAAAGACGGAGCAAATATAAAATAATATAACAATAATGATAATAAAAAATAATAATAAAAAAAATTATAATAATAAATCAATAAATTAAAAAAAAAAAAAAAAAAAAAATCATTTAAATTTTCCAGAACCTTTTCTGGGTGTTTTCTTTCGAACGTTTTCATGCTTCTTTGCATTATTGTCCTTTAGCACTTGGTTGTCTCTTTTAAAATTATTATTCTTTCCTCCAGGTACTTCCTTCAGTGACTCAGGTACTTCTTCCAGGTACTTCAACTCTTCTTCCTCTTTTTCAGTGATTTCAATTTTATAATCTTCTGCTGATTTTTCAAACTCTTGAACGGAGATTATTTGAGTTGCGGTTCGTGGGGTACTTTCAGAAATCACTTTTTCTAGTAATTCTATTTTTTTGTGTAACAGTCCTATAAGATTTAATAATTTATTGAACTGGATATTATCACTGTGATGTGCTTCAACTTTTTTTGCATACGATTCGACTCTACTTTGGTTTTCGAATTTCTTTTTTGCTTCAACATAACTGAGTTTATCAACTACCATTGATTTCCTAATATCAAATTCGGTAGAGTACGTAGTACAGTTTTTCCTCGAGGTTATATGTTCTTTTCCACATAAGCAGCACTTGAGTTTTGCACAAGGACCTTCATGTGGTGCTTCTGAACATTTCCGGCAAACAGGATCTCTGTTACAACGGGATTTAAGGTGCCCAAGGAGTCCGCAGTTAAAACAGAGTAATGGTTTGGGAATATAAACTCTAAGTGGTACAGACATATAACCAATGTAAAGACGCGTGGGTAATGTTGGTTTGTCAAATGTTGCTACAAACAAAGGACTATTTGTACCAGGTTTTCCGATTCTTCTGATTTCAACAACTTGTTGATCTTGAAGTTCATGGAGAATCTCTTCGTCCTGTAAGTCTTTTATTTCTTGACAATAGAATACACCTTTACTTTTGTTCATGCTTCTGTGTGGAGTGACGGATATATCGGCGTTTTTAAATGTTTTTTGTTGTAGAAGTTCATTGGAGACAGCCTCATTTGGGCATTCAAAAATAAGTTTTTCTCCCTTTCCTATTTTTTTAATTTTTATTTCTTTTGAGAATGATGACGCCCATCGAAAAATTTCAAAGGGGCTAACATTTGTAAATGATTTCCCAGAGTTTTTTAGGGTTATAACCAAAAAAAGTGGAACATTTGGATTAACATCACTCACGTCACTCCAGTTTTTCACTTCATTTTTGTTCGCTTTTGAAGGATTTGTCATGTCCTTCATTTTCCAAGCTGAAAATCAGCTTACTGATGGCGTTAATCTGGTTTTTTGTGTTCAGAAAAAAAAACTTTACTTTCACAGTTCTAACCATATGATACTTTGTCGGATTAAAAAAAAAAATGGAAATGGAGACTTAAAATATTATTCTTAAATAAAATGTTTATAACGCCCACTGTTTCTAATAAACTTTTTAGAAAAATGCGTAAATAAAAATGGATATTTTTTAAACAAACTCTTTTGAACTATTGGCTATTGGTCTTTGTTTTTGAGACGTGTTTGCTGCAGTGTGTTTCGTAACTGTGTAGTCAGTGTGCAAGTGTAGATGAGGTGTTCTATAGTCTGTTCACTCGTTCTGTCACAGGGACGATTTTTGTCGTTTAGTATTTTGAACCTATGTGTGTACGAGTAAGATTTAGTAGTTGCGTTTTCAGTGAGTACTTGTGTCGAGTAATAGTCAGTAGCAATACAGGTGTTGAGGTATTCGTCAATATTAGGGATGAATGTTTTTAAATGCTTGCTTTTTTCTGTTTTGCCCCATCGCTCCTGCCACTATATTATTATATTGTAATTGTATTGTTTTGTTATGTTGGAGTATGTTATGGGAATATGCTGGTCCTTGGATGTGTTTTTTGCAATTTTGTCAACTAATTCGTTTTTATAGAGTCCGGCATGTCCTTTGACCCAAGTCAAATACATTTTTTTCTTGTTGTTTTGAATGCCTGTAATTAGTTGCCTACTTTGTTCTGTCAATGGGTCATGTATGTCCGTTTTCAATAATTTTTGTATTGTTTTCTTGCTGTCTGTGTTTATAGTTACTACTGTAATATGTTTATTATTTAGTTTTACGTATTCGAATGCGTTCATTAATGCAAGCGCTTCAGCTTGATTGTAACTACATCAGTAAGTATATTCTTATGAAAAACGATAAAAGCGCGCCTTACATATTCTTTGTCTTTACTTCCGTCAGTGTAGATTTGCAATTCTGTTGTGTAAGTTGGAGTCAGTTCTATGTGTGGGTGTATAGCAGGATGTGTCCATTTTGAGTAATGTAGGGGTTTTTCAATGTCGGATGAGTTAATGTTTTGTATATGTGTGTTTTCATGTGGTAATAAATATCGTATTTTGTAAACAGAAGGATCAAAAAAGGTCAAACACCTCCACTCTTTTTTGACCTTTTTTGATCCTTCTGTTGATGATGGACCTCCACCAGCCAGCACAAATCCAGAGATCGTATTTTGTGTTGATTTGCAAATAAAGAGATGGGTGTAATTCTCGCCAGAACACAAGCAGCTTCATATGAAATTGCTCTAAATCCTTTTCTTATCTTCAAAGCCATCAGTCTCTGAACTCTCTCCATTTTTCTTAAATTGTTTTGTCGCAGTAAACCTTCATGCCAGGCTGTGATTGCGTAAGTCATTGTAGGTTGTTCTGATGCAGAGTTAATCGTCCGTAATGTATCTGTTTGTAGTCCTCAAGTCAGTTTTGTTGCTATTGAAAGTAGATTTATATGTTTCAGTAATTTTGTTTCAAGATGTTGAATTTGAGCGTTCCAAGTTAGTTTACCGTCAAAAATTATTCCCAATTATTTAATTGTATTTGCTTTAGTAAGTTTTTAGAGTATCCTTACTCTTGTTTTAGAGTTTGCTTTAGTTAGGATGGATAGGATTAGTAGGATGATTTGTCTGTATTGAATTTCAATTTGTTTTTATGATCCCATTGTTCAGTGATGTCTAGAATGGAGTTAATTATGGTCTGTGTCTGTTCAGGAATCTTTGATTTTACCAAAATTATAATATCATCTGTGAATGCGTAGATAACTGCCTGTTTCGTGTTAATTAAACATAATAGATTATCAATAATTAGGTTCCATAGAAGTGGAGAACAACTTGAACCTTGAGGTGTTCCTATTGTTTGAGCTATAGTGATCATTAAATTGGGCGTAATTTAAGACGTTTGGCGGTAAGTGAAATATGACAAGATAAGTATGTATAAATTTTTAGGACATTTCTTTATTAGGAGAGAGTTGAGGATAGAAGGCCACCACGCATTATCAAATGCACCCTTAATATCTAGTGAAATGAGAACAACATGTTGTTTTTGAGTAAGCGCTGTTTTAATAAAATTGAGTGTTTGGTGAATTGCATCTGAAGAGCTTTTTTGAAGAGTAAGGTCGAATTGATTGCTAAGCAATAGGTTGTTTGTGTATAGGTAGTGTGATAGACGTTGGTTAATGATATTTTCGAAAAATTTTCCTACTGTTGTGATTAAACATATGGGTCGTAATGAAGAAGAGTAGAATTTTTCTTTGCCTGGTTTAGGAATAAATATTAACTTATGAAAATTTTCCGTCGTTGTGGGAAATGCCCTGAACCGAAACATCTTTAGTAAATATTTTGGGTAAATGTAGGTAAAATAAAATAGACCTATGGATATTGTATATATATGCACACTTGCATACACATATGCAGGTATATGTGTTTGCTTATAAGCACAGAGCACTCCCACTGGGCTGAAGGTGTGGGAGGTTTGATATATGGAGCAGGTTCATGAATGAAGGTAGGCGTTGAAGGCAACCCATTCATAATGAAGCCATACAGCTAGCTCGTTGGAGGTCCCTCGTGTCAAACACAGCATATACACACGCCCGTCTAGAAGGAACTCAATCTGAAAATAATAATGACTCGCTTCGTTTTCTTAGTAAAGCGACGGACAATAATACAGTTCTCTGAAGCTTATTGTTGTGTATTGGAATGAAAATTCTAATTTCAACTTTCAAGATACATGTCTTTCACAATACTTGAAACCTATTAAGCAGTATTATGAGAATACACGTGTATTAAATGGAATTATAAAGTGATCGACTTTTAAAATTGGCTTTACAATTTTAATAATTTTTTTTTACTTGTTTATATCAATGGAGTTTCGCAACAAGGGCGATATTGTTCGAAAGAATGAAAAATATATCAAAAACGTAAAATAAAAATACCTTAACTAATTTATGGCGGAAGGTCAACAATATAATGAAAACTCTACTAGTTTCGCGTCCATTTGACGCCTCATCAGGAGCAATTCTACTACACAAAGCCAACTAAACTAACAGCTACATCTTTCTATATGACATTTCCACTAGCCAAGCCAGTCAGAGAATGGCTTACAAAGAATGCAGGGTCAAGTCAGCCGATTTATATATTTGTATCCAAACAATCGATTTTGTATATATTGTATTTCCCTTCTTTTACACACTATTACAAATATAATCTTACTTGCAAAAACTTTGCCTAATATTATATGAGCTCGGATTGGCTTTTGAAAGGAAATATGTTCATTATAGATGATATTTAATTGTAATAAATGCTACCCATGATTATGGTTTGAATTATTGAAAAAAGGTGAGTCAAAAAGTGTAGTGGGATAGATTAGGAACACATTTTCATTTATTCTTCAAAACTGAAATTTCTATTATATCAATCCCCTGAAGTCACCCTTCAGGGTTGGTATTTCGGAAAATCATTACGTCTTGGATGGAAGTGTAATTGTACACATTGAAGTCTTGCTGTCAAAATACCATCATTAGTAAGTCAACACTGATTTCCCGGGCATCGCCGGGTACCTTAGCTAAGTATATAAAATATATATATATATATATATATATATACTATATATATAATATATATATATATATATATATTTGTCTGTTAACGCTCTAGCGGTCGCAATTTTCGTTTGATCGTTACCAAACTCGATATTTAAACGTTTTATGTAAAAATAAAGATCAAGGTCGTTAATGGCTGAAATCGGACCAGTGGGAGGGGGAGGGGTTTAGACGAGAGGATTTTCGAAATATCTCCATTACTATACGTCGGATCGAAAAATTATATAGAATTAATCTTATTGCAAATAAAATTTACTATAAATAATGTTATATACATTTATTCCATATCTTGAATATTAACCGAGATATTTGCATTCTTCTGTTTTCAACTTCTGATCGGCTAACTTCGGGTCTAGTCGTGAGTTTCCGTCAAGAGCTAGCGCGGGCCGTTCCAGTAACTGTTCGGCTCTCTATTCTCAAATTTCTCTATTGTAGAACTTCATGTAGGAAATCTGCTTAGTTTACGCAGCCCCTGCGAGACGGACTTCTTTTAGTTTTTCAGTAAAACTCCACTCCTGTTCATGACTTATTAGCAATAAGCTGTTATACCATGAAGCACTTAAATACAAATTATTCTTCTCATTGAACTTGTGACATAAATACAAAAATACGTGTGAAGACATCTTCGTAATTTTGCATGTTTACTCGAAAATGTTTTTTTTTTATCTTCACCATAATCAATATTTAACCGCTTAATTAAACACTAAAGTTCGTTGGCCTTAATGGCTGAAATCGGACCAGGTGCTAAGAGTAGGAGAATTTCGAAAATTCAACATATCTCTATTATTATAAGTCGTATAAAAACATTTCAATATTGTTATACTATAGTAGCTCTACTTTTTTCTTTGAATTCATTTTTTCATAGCTTAAATGTTAACTAAGTTATTCGCACTTTTGTGTTTTCAGCCGCCAGTAAACCCACAATACAACTCATCGAATTTTTATTCAGATACAGAAAATATATCTGGAGAACAGATCAATTGTCTCATACCAGAACGTGAGAAATGTGCTTACTTAACGCAGCCCTTTGCGACTTAGATTATGTTATTATGGGAATTTTTAAGGTTATTATTTCACGATAATTTCATTTCTTACGCCATATTCCGTTTATAAAGCACTGCTGCATTGTTAGAGCCCAGGAATTTAAAGAGAAAACGAAATACCTCTCCTTTGAAATAACTTAAACAATGTTGGTTGGAATAGCACATATGTATAAGTTGAGCGGAGAAAGATAAGATTCTAAGTTTGCCATTAGATTTAGACTAATTTGATAAAGTCGCGAAGATTTCACTATTGAATTTAAAACAGTGGAAACACCTTGATGCCTTTAAGGCGACGGGTTCTAGCAGATTTCCCTTAAGGGAAATCAGCTATTGAAGTCGTACTTATGATACGATTTTCGAAAAAAATTCAAATATCCATCGATCCTACCCAGGAGATGACGAAAATGAGGTCCGTTCAAAATTGTATGTAGGTATATATATTCGTCTGTTAACGCTCTATCGGTCGCACTTTTTGTTTGATCGTTACCAGACTCGATATTTAATCGTTTTATTTAAAAAGAAAGATTGAGTTCGTTAATGGATGAAATCGGACCTGTGGGAGGGAGGTTAAGATGGGGGTTTTTCGAAATATCTACGTTACTATAAGTCGTATCGAAAACTTGTATAGAACCAATCTTATTGCAAATTAAATTTACTATAAATATTGTCATGTACATTTATTCTCTATCTTGAATATTAACCGAAATATTTGCATTTTTATTAAGTGTGAGTGGATAACCGACGAGATGAGATTTTGGCTCTAGTCGTGAGCTTCAGCCGGATGCTAGTTAGGCCGTTTCCGTAACTGTTCGTCCCTCGTGAATTGGATTAGAGACTCGTTACTACTACTGTTATTAGTAGGCAGATTTCTCTATTGTAAAATTTAATGTGGGAAATCTGCTTAGTTTACGCAGCCCCTGCGTGACGGACTTTATTACATTTAAACAAGAGAATACGTGATGTGATGAGATCACGATTGTACTGTATCAGTGTATTGGGAAACGGGTCAAATTTATTTTGAGGAGACACACACATGATTTTCTTGATTTTAATAATCACAATACACGAGGTTTCACTATATTCCTCGAGCTAAACTTCTTCACTTTGTGCCCTCCATTGCCTTTGTGCCGCCTCAAGTTTAACTGCACGGAACAACACATCTCAATGCTAACTCATCCTTCCGCGAGACTGTACGCAGTAACGCAGAGTCGTAAGCTGTAAATGTTCATTAATATTAACAAGGCTCAAGTTTAGTCAATTAACGAGTTTACCACAATGGGCGGTAACGTACGCATTCAGCTTGCTCGGGATTTGTAGATGCTACACAAGAAGTACGTAAGACGAAGGTAAAACCAGGAGCTAAGTATTCGTGCTTCTCTCAGCTTATTATCAGCAGAGAAAGAACTTATAACAAGACTGGGCCAGACCGCAGCTAAACTTGGCCGACTTTGAATATTCATGGACATAATGAAAAGTTTGTCCACAGCTTGTTCGCTTCAAACTGTTACAGTCTCGTTTTACTTAATGTCGATAAGGAAAGCCGGAAAGACTTTATTCTTTTAGCGACCCCTTTCCTTAAAAACGTTATTTGATTATTCCGCTAATAATATAAACTTTTAAGTGGATGTTTAAAGTTGTATGACAAGAAATAGTTTTCCGACTTGATCCGATTAAAACCTACCGGAAAGGATCGGTTACTTTTAGTTGCAAAGCGTAATTTGAACGGACTTAAATCATTAATAGAATTTTAAGCGGATTTCCCTTTGTCCATCGTTCCGAACCAAAATGACGAAAATGAGGTCTGCTTACAATGTTTTATTGGCGTTATAGACCATTAACAACCTTAGCCGCCCCGAACTTGACTCGTAATCACAGTTTATAGTGTGTGATCACCTCGACGAACCACCCCCGTTAGCCAAGGAGGACCTAGAATGAGTTGAGATGATGTGAGTGGATAGCAGAATGAGACTGAAATGCCCGCATTTGAATCCGGTCTGTGGCCAACATTTCTAGCGACGGGCAGGAGTGGGGGTTATAAGGGAGGCCTGAAATTAAAAATAGCGATATTTCGTTTCCTAATGCATTTTCGGCAATTATGCACATAACAAAAGTTGTTTATTTTATTATTTGGAGTAACTTTTGTTATATATAATTTTTTCGTATACCTAAGTATAAATGAGTTATATGTTAAAACCTATACCGGAAGTGAACAGTTCTATTTGGGACAAAAGACCCAACCAAAATAAATAAAACTCGGTATATGTATTAGCAGTAACGCTTTCATTATAATAAGCCATACTAACATTTCTAGGGACGGGCAGGAGTGGGGGTTATAAGGGAGGCCTGAAATTAAAAATAGTGATATTTCGTTTCCTATTGGGGTTTCGGCAAATATGCACATAACAAAAGTTGTTTATTTTGTTATTTAGAGAAATTTGCTCAACAATTCTTTTCAATATAACTACCAGGTACCTCACCTGGAAAAATTAATTCAAATTATAATATATTATTATAATATTTTGTCATTAATAATTTAAATCTATGCATAATGCACAGGAAACGGGAAATATAACAATATGGAGGACAGTGAAGTCTTACATAAAAAATTAATTTTATTATTAACAAATCCACAGAAACGACGGGTATTAACCCTAAACACTGGGAAGGGTAAAATGTCAAAATATTGTGACTTGCCAAAAAAATACCATCACCATCCTGCCTCAAATGAATTCCCAGGCGAAGCCGGGTATGTGAGCTAGTATATACATACATATCTAGCGATCGTATTTTTTGTTCGATTTTTAGTAAACTCAATATTTAAATATTTCTTGCAAACTAATGAACAAGTTCGTTGACATATAAAATTGGGCTATTGGGACAGGGGCTTCATTTCGAAAATTCGAAATATCTCCGGAATGACTATGATCGAAAAATTGTTTAGAATCAATCTTCTTGGAAATTTCATTACCTATAAATGTTGTTTTATACATATTTCATGAAAATATATCATGACCCACATTATCCTAAACTTAAATTCCAAAAACAATTTCAAAAGGCCTTTATTATCTAAAATGCACACAAATACGTTGCGTGATGTTAACAATTAATATTTTAATTTCTTGATCCGAAGATGTTAATTTGATGTATACCATATTTAACCTTTTATGTCAACACTCAAGATCATATTTGTTATTGGTTGAAATCCAATGTTATTGATGCTCTACAGTTATCCGTAACTCAAGCTTAGCGAGTTAATCGCACTCTTTCTTTTCAGCCTTCGATTCCCATTTTTAGTAGCCCGATTTTTATTTAGAAATAGAGAATATATATTTAAATGAAATCAGAACTTTTATTTATATGAGCACATGGGAAATCTGCTTAATTTACGCAGGACGTGCTACAATGAACTTCTTAATTTTACAGTTCGATTCCCGCCTGGGCAATAGGAATTTATTTAGTAAGGTGATGAAACATTTTTTTGCTTCTCCCCGCATAAATATCAACGTGGAAGATTATATCCATCGCAGTGGATCTTCGGATTGGGGTATGTCGTTAGACTAGGGAACAGATTTTCTATTCTGCCGTAGCCTGATCAGGTGCTGCGGGTTTGATATCTAACTAAGTGTATAAATGGGCATGTGTACGACCGGGATCCACAAATATGTATCTGATTGGTGGAAGTCATACCCCATTGGTCTAGAGGAAGGTTCCAGGAATGCGTTATAAGCATCTATCCAGTAAATCATTAGTGAAAAATTTTGTAATAGATCCCATTACTGGAGCCCACACACAGAGAAATGAGTCTTTGTTGCTAGTGTGAAGCGGAGGAAACAAGATTGATTTGCGGAACAAGTAGGGCATTATGGGATTCATAATTTGTGTGAATTTGCGAGGAGAAGAAGATATAAGATAGAGGAAGTAAGACCTTATTTCATAAAAATTATTGCATTCAATGTTTGAATATTGGTCACCTTCAGCATGATTTATTTTGTTTCAGTATTTAAATAAAGTTATTTTCTTTTTTATAAACAAGTATTTTATCTCTGTTTAGTAAAAATAACCTAGAGTTTATTGATAGTAACTAATGAGTAACAGTTTACTGGTTCTTGATAAAGTGTAATGCTTATTGGGGACTTGAGTGTAAATTAAATTAAATCCACCACATTTTTAGTTTCCACTAGTTCCACGCGAGAATGGCGCTACTGAAAGTCGCGATGTTCTAGCTCTCCTCAGGCTTAATGAGGTTATCTTTTGTTCATAGTTGCGGTGTTTGCTTGTTTATAGTGCTTTTTAGGTGTTTCTCTTAGTCCTTTGAAAATGCCTCATTTGGGGATTTGCCAACGACTGAAGAGGACGTCTGTTAAATATTTACAGGAGAGGAAATATTTTGGCTATCAGAATGAAAGTGTTTCTAATCACATTGTATGATAACTTTTCTTATAGTGGAAAAAAAAGTGTTATTTGGAAGTGTAATGTAAGAAAGTGTGGTGAGGCAAGTCGTGACGTTCGGATTGGCACTTGGTTTCCGAAGGAAGTAAAAATTCGCATTTTGAAATGCATTGAAGTTCATTTACTGCTGGTGCGAACAATTGAACATCCTGTCAATTTTTGTAAAAACAACTCAAAAAAATTTTCCAATAAGTGTCATTTTAAATTGTATTTACACAACATTTTCCCGCCTAAATGTGAATAAAGATGTTTGTATTTTTTAGAAAATTGTGTTTTCTATTATTTATCATTATAATTCCGTAGAAGGAATATAAGGTTTAGTTATAACCTCCCTTTGTGGGTGGCCAATGAATCGTACTACTTAAAAAACAGTAGCGCGCACTCTAGCGTGGAACTAGTGGAACTATAATGTGGTGGATATAATACACAAATACCGCTTATTGTACAAAAGACCCGTTCTGGGTAGGATCAATAGACATTTTTGCGTATTGTACTCATAACCCTAATAGTTTAAGGGAAATCTGCTAAAAAATCTCGTTAATCCTCCGATTTTGCAATGCGTTGAATGTTGACTTCATAGAAGTCTATTAGTGATCCTGTTGGATTACGTGTCTTGTCTATTAGGAATGAGGTCAGTTGGTGAAGTCATATCCGGCACATAGTCCTCCCAATATTAGTCCACAGACTCTGAGGTGATGGGGGGGGGGGCAAGGTTACTGTTAGTGTGTGGGGGGCTAAGGTGACTGTTAGTGGGGGGAAAATGTGACAGTGAATAGGTAGAATAGCGCGGCGGTACATTGAGGCTTGCTACTGAATGGAAGCCAGTCACAGATACATCTTACTGTTGACAGCTTCCTTTGTACTCCTCCTATACAGGTCGGCTACTATATCTAATCCTAGGAGTCCGGCCCCAGCCTATTAATCAACTCTCCTACCTTATTTCATCCCTGAGAGGGAGAAGCAAGTACCACGAAAACGGTCAAATTAAGACGGTCGAAACGCATAACAGATGATAGCAGGGTTATGAATTAAAATTTTTTAATTTAATATATTATCACTGATAAGAGAGGTAAGGGAAACCGAAAATTAAAGAAAATTCTGAAACTCTGCGTGCATGTACAGTAGTTCATCCGTAACACAAAACTATGTTTTGTTCTTGCGGAATGGGTAGAATCTTCTCTTGAAAAAAATCGGTTTCTATATTTCAGAGGGAATATTGTTAAAACGGCAAAAGATATAAAAAAGGTTTCAAATGTTAAAGGTTTTGATCAAATTTTAAAGTTTTTAATGTAGTTTAAAACTATACAACCAGATATTTTTTAAATTTCATATTTTCTCAGGGGAATATGAATAACTCCTTTAATATTTAAATTACGAAAAAATGTCTAAAACAAGAAGTGTGAAGCGTCAATAGTTTAACAAGATTAGTTACTTAAGAGTTTTCTATCCGACTCATAATAATGATATTTATTTTCTGAATATATAAATATAAATGGCAAGATGTAGTCAAATTTGTTTTACTTATGCGATCAGTCATAATTATATGAGCTATAATAGTGGCTCTGCGACTAAACTCATACACGTTAGTCCTTCTATAATTTTACGAAAATCTCGGAGGAGAAAGGGAGGGGGGGGTGAGAGAGAAGAGAGAGAGAGAGAGAGAAGAGAGGAGTGAGAGAGTAGAGAAGGGAGATAGAGAGAGCTGAGAGAGAGACATAGAGAGTAGTGAGAGAGAGAGAGAAGAGAGAGGGAGGAAGGAGAGGTATAGAGAGAGAGAGAGGTGAGAGGAGAGGGAGAGGAGGAGAGAGAGAGGGAGAGGAAGGAAGGGAGGGAGGGAGGGAGGGAGGGAAGGAGAGAGGAGAGAGAGAGAGAAAGGGAGGAGAGAGGGAGGGGAGGGAAGGAGAGGTAGAGAGATAGGGGGAAGAGAAAGGGAGGGAGAGAGGGAGGAGAGAGAGAGAGGGGAAGGAGAGAGAGGAAGAGTGAGTGGATGAAGAGAGAGAGATAGTGAGAGAGAGAGAGAGACGATGAGAGAGAGAGAGAGAGGAGAGAGAGAGTGAGAGACGAGAGAAAGAGTGAGAGAGAGGAGTGGGAGAGGGAAGGGAGGAGAGGGGAAGAGAGGGAGTGAGGGAGGAGGGAGTGAAGTGAGAGGGAAGAGAGAGAGAGGGAGGGAGAGAGGGAGAGAGAGAGAGAGAGAGAGAGAGAGAGAGAGAGAGAGAGAGAGAGAGAGAGAGAGAGAGAGAGAGAGAGAGAGAGAGAGATTTTGGTCAATATCATCGAAGAGAACTTTTATCTCAAAATAATCTGTTGTGAAGTGAGTCCGGGCTGTGACTGACGGAGCGAAAGATCACAAGAGCGGTAATCACAAAGGAGATGTCTCGGTGTGACCACCGTCATCTCTTGACAGCCGTGTGAGTCTCCCATTGAATTATTTGAAACGGAGCGAGCCCTAGCCAGCGTCCCTCATTGGAACAATGCCACCCGATGAATGGCCTCAAACTACTCTCTATGGGAGACTGAATTTTAAAACGAGTTCCGTTGTGTATGGGCGACGGTGGCTCGCTCTATTCGCCTCAATACATCCCCTGTTAAGCCCCAAACAATCCGGGTTTACCGAATCGCATTTTGACATTTAAAATCCCCGCGAATCCACGCGCCCACAATGCCCGCTCCGACTGGTTAACTTCATTCCTACGTTTTATTGTTTATTTTTTTTTGTTGTAAATAAGTCCATTCATGAAACAGTATATCAGCCAGGTGTTGCAGCACGGAAGAATGCACTAATATGCAATGGGCAGTGGCTTCACGCCCTACATAGTCTGAAATAGAGAATAGTTGAAATGCACAGGTTTTATTCCAGTTTTAGCAATTTGTCCTTTCCAGCAGATTGGACTAAAGAGAAAACTGCTATAGAGTCTATACTCATAATACGATTTTAGAAAAAATGACGAAAAACAGATCCGTTCGAAATTTTGTAATATATCTGAAATAAAGATTGGTGCATTTTACGGTTAAATGATGCGTCAAATTGAAAAATTCACAGATGTAAACTCGGTTTAAAATTTAATTTTCTACAAAAATCCGGCATAAAAAGTGAGGCATTCTACAGGAAATTTCAAAGTTATGGTCACTGGATAAGTACTGGAGAAGGTTACGAGGTAGAATATGGACTGAAAGGATTCTTCATGGGTCACAGTAATGGCACACCAAATCTCAGCCTTGTATTAAAATAATTGAAGATTTTAAGGGGCACTGGAAGTTGGGACACCCTGTGTGTGTATATATATATATATATATATATATATGTATACACATATTTTTGTTTAGCGGTGGCAATTTATATCGTTAACAAACTCGACATTTAAATATTTTATGTAAAACTAAAGATCAAGTTTGTAAACGGGATAATAAGCGGAGAATTACAAAAATTTGGAATATCTTCGTTATTATACTTCGAATAAAATAAAGTCCGTCACGCAGAGGCTGCGTAAACTAAGCAGATTTCCCACGTGACGTTTTCCAGTAGATAAATCTGCCCAATAACACCTGTAGTAGTAAGGTATCTCTAAACCTATTCAAAATGGACGAATAGTTATGGAAACGGCCGCGTGACGTTTTAAAAATCACCCACCCAAAAATTTGCAATAAGATTGATTCTATACAATTTTTCGATCCGACGCATAATAACGGAGATATTGTGAATTTTCAAAAATCCCCCCTCTAAACCCCCCTCCCACTGGTCCGATTTCAGCCATTAACGAACTTGATCTTCCTTTTTACATAAAACGATTAAATTCCGAGTTTGGTAACGATCAAACAAAAATTGCGACCGCTAGAGCGTTAACAGACAAATATATATATATATAATTTTGAACGGACCACATTTTCGTCATCTCCTGGGTAGGATCGATGGACATTTGAAGAAATTTTTCGAAAATCGCGTCATGAGTACGACCTCAATAGCTGATTTCCCTTAAGAGAAATCTGCTAACGTTGCATATAACAAACGTTAATGTTGAAAGTTGATGGCCTATAAAAATTGATATACAAATATTTTTGTTATCATGAATTTTAACCGTGGTATTTGCACATTTTTAGTTTCAGCCTTTAGTAACCCGCCCCCCCCCCTCTTACTAATGACATATTAACATTAAGCTGAACCACTTCATTCGCAGCATATATTCCAAATATATTTTCCAAGAGACTTTTATTATGCGAGATAAATGCAAATTCGTTGCATGATGTCGTCACGAATTATGATTTTACGTCCTTGTTTATAAAAAGTTAAGGTGATCTATACAATACTCAATATTTAACTGTTTCCGTCAAGACTAAAGATCATATTTGTTATTAGCTAAATTCGGGCCTGGAATAGAGGGAGTTTAGGTAGCGAAATTCAAAATATTTTCGTTATTAAGATTCAAATCATGAAATGTTAAAAAGCCAATTTTGCCAACTATTGATTGTCTAAAATAATTGTTGTTTTATCAATTTTGTCCTAACCCACATACTCAGCGTGTTATTCGTACTTTCTTGCTTTCAGACTTCGGTAACCCCCCCCCCCCACGACCTATTCCACTTATTTGTGTTTTACATAGAAATACGGAATATGTTGTTATGCGAGGTCAAAAGTGTGTTGTACGAGAAAGTGGGAAATCTGCTTATTTTACGCAGCTCCTGCGTGGCAGAGTTTTTTCCCCTTAGGTTGTCTGTAAGTAGTAACATTTGAACTGAAAAAGTAAAAAAAATCCTTTCAATTCAAGATAGCGAGTTGAGTTCATCAGTGCACCATGCAACTGCTTGTAGGAAATTTGAAAAATTTCGGAGTTTGACGGACTTTTTTCTTGGTTAAGGACATTTTCTATATAACTACTCCTGGCTTCATCAGGTGTCTTAGAGTTTTTAGCTAAATGTTTCGTCAACTTAGCAGGCAGGGCAGGTTGCATCTTCAAATAAGAAGCCACCACATGTATTACATTGATAGAACAAGTACTACAACCAATACAATTTTGATAGTGCCACATTAAAGAAAAAGTTCGTCACGCAGGGGCTGCGTAAACTAAGCAGATTTCCGTCGTGAAGTTTAGTAATAAATAGATAGATAGATAAATATGCATACTGCTAACACAACAACACCGTGAATAAATACAAACGGAAATAAATGTTTCATCCGATTTCAATAACCTGCCGACAGGAAGCGTTAGGTTAGAAATGTAAACAAATGGGTCGGCCTGCCTCAGACCGGAAAGAAAAACAATTACTGAAAATACATCTGAATATAACATATATAAACACATTCATTTTATTGAGAACTATTTACTGTATCTACTAGTGTAATTTTATAATGAGTCAGAATTAATTGTTATCTCAATCAATAAAATTAGTAGTTTCAAACTTTTAAGACTGGGGGGGGGGGTACTCAAATCAGGGCATATTTGCATGTATCTTGTATAATAAAGGTCTCTTGAAGTACAATTTTTAGTAGTTTAAAACTTCCAATAATGTGATGTATTATGTAGCAGAGTATTGTTTACGTAACATGACTTGGTAAAGTGGCGGTTTGAGCTGAAAACTAAAAAGATATGTCAAATATCTCCGGTTAATATTCAAGATAGAGAAAAAACGTATGATAACAATATTTATAGTAAATTTATAATTCTGCAATAAGATTGGGTGGATACAATTTTTTCGATCCGATGCATAAATAACGGAGATTATCTCGAATTTTTCGAAAAATCCTCCCTCTCAAACCCCCGACCCCACTCTCCCTCTGGTCCGATTTCAGCCATTAACGAACTTGATCTGTCTTTTTTACATAAAAACGGTTAAATATCGAGTTTCGTAACGATGAACAAAAATTGCGACCACTAGAGCGTTAACCAGACAAATCATATATATAAACTACATATATATATATATACTATATAATATATATATATATATATATATATAATATATAATTTTGAACGGACCTCATTTTCGTCATCTCCTGGGTAGGATCGATGGACATTTGAAGAAATTTTTCGAAAATCGCGTCATGAGTATGACCTCAATAGCTGATTTCCCTTAAGGGAAATCTGCTAAAACCCATAAGACATAAAACCTTAGTTGTGCTAAACGTTGCTAAAATTAAAATTATTTTCGTCATGATCTGAAACTATTCAAGTGGCTCTGCAAGAAACATTCTAGTCCCTCTTTCCTTTCCTGAAGGCAGATAGTTTTTGGATACTTTCCGATTCCGTCAATCGCCACTCTTCAAGCTGTTCATCGCAGAGGGGCTACACGATATAAATAAAAAATACATATTAATTTATTAAGTTTTCCGGAGCTAATATATTGGATAGGATGATCCCTGATATGTTTTTAAACCGGCAGATAACTAGCCACAAAGACAATAATACCTGTGAGGAATTGGGCTTGATTAGGCAGCCATTGCAGACATCCACAAACGGAATTATGCTAATGCCGCTACCTTCGGCCCCTTTGATCTGATAATTTATTCATTCAACAGAATCCCTAATGCCAAAAGGGAAGAATCCTTAACAACTTACGTTAGTTAATCCGCCATTCACGAGAAGTTTAAACAGTGACCCTAGGAAAAAAAAAAACCTTGTAGCCTATTTCTTTTAAATGCATAGGGATAAACTACCGAAGAGACGAAAGTAATTATTGTTGTGGAACAAGAAAAGTATACATCTTGAAAGTAACGTGTTGTTAGACCTATCGGTGTTGCACCTGGACACTTCTGGATTACGGAAGTGTTAGATATTCCAAGCACACAGTGTTCAACATGTTGAGTACAATTTAGGACATAGATACCAGGATAACACTTACTATTTTTCAGTGACAGTCTTCAGGTTCCACTAAATATTAAGAAGAGAATAATTCGATGGTCTACTAACCCATTGTCGTCTTTTGCCTACAAATACTAACATTCACAAGCCCTATAATTGGCTAATCATTCATGAAATGAGAATGGAATATCTTCCAAGAGTAATTAGTCTCATCGCAGATATATTGCTCGCAATATTAGAAAGACAAGCATCTATTTCATCTAATATTTAATACTTGTAGATGCGAAATCCCAAAGTGTCGAAGAATGAAATAGTTGGCTCAGGATCATTCAGATGGAGGGGTTTTATATTTAAGCCACTTCTAGTTTAGGCTTCTTACAAATCGTGTTTATTATAGCTTTACAACTAACTGTTTATCATTTGTCTTTTGCGGCATATCTCCAGCGGTGTCTACGTTGTGGTGGCCCACGATATTTCGCCGGTCTTCCATCCGGCTTCTTCTGGTGATCATACTTTGGGTGTGCTTGTGGCAGCTCTTAATGATGGATCTGCCGCATCGCCGTGCTTAGTAGCAACGGCCATGCCGTATTTGTAGTCGGCCGTGTGCTGCCCGATTCTTGTTGCGACCTTTTTCCCGGTTGGTTAAAACAACCTCTAACTGTTTAAATATCGAATTTTATGATGAACAAATACACTGGGACATTCATATTTCCTGCTGAAATGAATCACGAATTCGTTTCTTGGACAATCCTAGCAGAATCAATGTCAGCTTCATCGGGAGCATCAAATGACACTTCTCAGCACTTCCGACGTCAGACGCTTATCTTGGTCCTTTCTTCAGCATGGGAAACAGCCGCATCTAAAGTCTTGATATCAGCTTTCCCAGCAGCGATGATGCCATCCCTAAGTCACTCTTCTCAGCAGTCCCTAGGTCAGCCCCCTCTTGCTGAATTACCTCAGCACCAAATCAGCATTGCCATAAGCACCTATGTAAGCCCCCAAACGAGAACAAGCGTCAGCCCATAATCGTAACAAATGCCAGATCGTCACCAGCCTAAACTTACAACCCCTCGCCAGAACAAATGTCAGACCCCTCGCCAGAACAAACGTCAGACCCCTCGCCAGAACAAACGTCAGACCCCTCGCCAGAACAAACGTCAGACCCCTCGCCAGAACAAACGTCAGACCCCTCGCCAGAACAAACGTCAGACCCCTCGCCAGAACAAACGTCAGACCCCTCGCCAGAACAAACGTCAGACCCCTCGCCAGAACAAACGTCAGACCCCTTACCAGCAAAAACGTCATCGTAACAAACGTCAGATCCCTCACCAGAGCAAACGTCAGACCAGTCATCTTATCAAACGTCAGACCCCTCGCCAGAACAACCATCAGACCCCTTACCAGAAAAAACATCATCGTAACCAACCTCAGGCCAGTCATCGCAACAATTGTCAGACCCCTCACCAGAGCAAACGTCAGACCAGTCATCTTATCAAACGTCAGACCCCTCACCAGAACAAATTTCAGACCAGTCGTAACAAACGTCAGACCCTTCACCAAAACAAACATCTATCTAACATCTAATTCTATATCTGCCGTGGATTAATAAGAATCGACTGGCAAGCTACAACCCTCGGGATTGTGCATTTCATTATTGGAGATTTTGTTTGAAGAATATATAAAATTTCTTGATATTTAAGATAAGCTTCAATTTCTCTTAAATCGCGTGTTTTGTTTTTAATATTATTTTTTACCAGTATTTTATATTTTCGAAAGCTCATCTATTAATAGCTAGCTATGACTTTCCAGATTCATGTAAACATTTCGAAATGACATAATTATTTTTTTGTTATTATTATTATTAGTAAATATATACTAGCTGAGATACCCGGCTTCGCTCGGGAATTCATTTGAGGCTGGTGATGGTATTTTTTTGGCACGGCTTTACTTTGCGTAATATTTTGACATTTACCCGTCCCAGTGTTTGGGGTTAATACCCGTCGTTTCTGTGGATTTGTTAATAATAAAATTATTTTTTTATGTAAGACTTCACTGTCCTCCATATTGTCATATTTCCCGCATCTCTCAAATCTGTGCATTATGCATAGATTTGAATTATTAAGGACAAACTATTAACATACATTTGAATTAATTTTTCCCGGTGAGGTACCTGGTAGTTCATATTGAAAAGAATTGTTGAGTAACATAACAACTTTTGTTATGTGCATATTTGCCGAAAATGCAATAGGAAACGAAATATCACTATTTTTAATTTCACTCCTCCCTTATAATCCCCACTCCTGCACGTCCCTAGAAATATTAGTAGGGCTTATTATAAGTAAGGAGTTAGTGCTAATACACATACCTAGTTTTATTTAGTTCGGTTGAGTCTTTTGTGGCAAATAAAATTGTTCGCTTCCACTATAGGTTTTAGCATATATCTCGTTTATAATTCGGCATATGACAAAAGTGTATATAATAAAAGTTACTCCAAATAACAAAATAAACAACTTTTGTAAAGTGCATAATTGCCGAAAATGCAATAGGAAACGAAATATCTCTATTTTTAATTTCAGGCCTCCCTAACAACCCCCACTCCTGCCCATTCCTCGAAATGTTGGTATGGCTTATTACAATGAAGGCGTTAGTGCTAATGTACATACCGAGTTTTATTTAGTTCGGTTGAGTTCTTTTTTGGCAAATAATATTGTTGACTCCCGCTATAATTTTTAGCGTATAACCATTTAACTTCGGATACGAAAAAGGTAATAACAAAAGTTACTCTAAATAACAAAATATACAACTTTTGTTATTTGCATATTTGCCGAAAAACCAATAGAAAACGAAATATCGCTATTTTTAATTTCAGGCTTCCCTTATAACCCCCACTCCTGTTCGCCTCAGAGAAAATTAATATAGCCTAAAGTCTAAGTTGGGTTAGTAGTAATACACATACCAAGTTTCATAAAATTCGGTTCAGCCGTTTATGCGTGAAAAGGTAACAAACAAACAAACAAACAAACATACACTAAAGAAACAAAATGCAGTTATGGTGCCTATAACATGTGAAACGAAAAGTTATCGTGAAATTTCGCGAAAAAAATCAATGTACAGACAGAGATTACAATTTTATATATATAGATATATATATATATATAAATTTTCCAATAAATTAATGTACTATTATGACTAATGTCGATTTTTTTTCCAGGTCCGTAAATCTCCCTCATCATTTATACCAAACGTGAGTAATAATATAGTATGTAGTAAAAACGATTATTAAAACACTTGAGTGAAATGTACCAACTACTTTTCGAACTATTACTAATGTAGAATTTTTATTTTATATTTACTAAATACTTTCACACTTATTAATGTTCGGAGAACATTAATAAATTATTATAAAAGTTAATAAACGCTTCAGCTCACTTGGTTAGCCATGTGAGTTAAAGCGTTGCCCATAATCCCACAAGGTTAAATTAGAGTGGTGAGTTCCAAAAATAATAATAATATAACCCTTGGTTCCACCCTTAGCTTGAAAAGGTTGGTAACCTGAAGATAACCCGTAACTACCCATAGAAGTGGATGTTAATAAATATCATTAATGTATTCATTTGGTGTTACATTGAATTTCATACAATAGAAATAAGTAGTGCAATTTTCAATTTAAAATGCTGACAATGTAAATTGCGTATAATGCAAAGTTTCACACATTGCGAATTATTTCAATTATCAAATTGTGTAAGATCCCATTGACGCTTTTCCGAAGTTATTATCCCTTGTGAGATATATAAAAATCATTAGAGATTTATTTTGAAAAAATCGATTTTTCTTAATTTTCCGAAATTTTATTTACTGACCTGGGATTAATATTTAGAAATACTTCTGACAAAAAAATGGACACAAATCAATGGACCAATACCAATTAATACGAGTTAAACTTGTATTTTGGTTTATTCTCTTTCTTTATTTTTAAATTCATTACAAGGGATCGTTGATGCTAAGTTACAAAAATTCCGTCACTCATGGATGCGTTTAAAGTAAGCGTTTTCCACTTACTGTTAGATATGACTCATCTCATCGCCATATTCTCTATTTCTATATAAAAAAACCCCGATGAGCAGTAGGGGCGGGGAAGAGGGAGGGAGGCTTACTGAGGGATGAAAATGAAAAAAAAATGAGGAATAATTTTATTAGTATTTGAGGACAAAATAAAAGTATAGAACAACAATTGTAGACCATCAAGAGATTAATTCTTAAACATTTTACGACATCAACTGATAATAAAGGAAATATTTTGACTTTCTAACCCAACGCTCTACACCCCCCAGGTCCGAATTCAACCAATAACAAATATGATCTTTAGTTACGACAGAAAACTAAATATCGATAATAATCGAGTACGGAATTGAGCAAATATATATTTTCTGGTAAGAAGATAAAATTTAAACTGATGGTGACACAGCACATGGAATTCGCATGTATCACTCATAATAAAGGACTCTTCTAAACAATATTATTGTTTGGGAAACAGGTTTTAATAACAGGACGTCTTCCCACCAATTTATTTATTAAAGCACAGGGCCTTTCACCACTAACGTGCCATCATCAGGTGCTAACAATAAAACAAAAAGAGAAATATGTTTAAGGCCATGTGATGTATCAGAAAACCTATATTTGAAATGTTTTGGGGCTCAGGTTAGCCGTGCGAGTTAAATCGTTGACCTTTATCTCACATGGTAAACCTAGAGTGGCGAGTTCGATTCTCGCCTGGGAAAGGAAATTATTTAGTGACGAAATTCATTAAATAACGTCCCAAAATCCCACCCTGTTACGAAATGAATAGAAAACGAGATACCGCTATTTTTAATTTCAGGCATCCTTCTTATAACTCCCCCTCTCGTTCGAACCTAAAAATTTTAATATAACTTATAATCATGGAAGAATTAGTGCTAATTGACATACCGAGACTTATGTAGTTCGGTTGGGTCTTATGTCCCATATAAAATTGTTGGCTTCCGCTAAAAGTTTTAAACGTAAAACTCATTTATACTTAGGAATACGACAAAAGTGTATATAACAAAAGTTACTTCAAATAACAAAATAAACAACTTTTGTTATGATTATCTTTGCGGAAAAACCAATAGGAAACGAAATATCGCTATTTTTAATTTCAGGCCTCCCTTATAACCCCCACTCATCCCCGTCCATAGAAATGTTGTTATGGCTTATTACAAAGAAGGCGTTATTGCTAATACACATACCCATTATTATTTAGTTCGGTTGAGTCTTTTTTGTATATCTCGTTTATAATTCGGTATACGACAAAAGTGTATATAACAAACGTTGTTCTAAATAACAAAATAAACAACTTTTGTTATGTGCATATTTGCCGAAAAACCAATAGAAAACGAAATATCGCTATTTTTAATTTCAGGCTTCCCTTATAACCCCCACTCCTGTTCGCCTCAGAGAAAATTAATATAGCCTAAAGTCTAAGATGGGTTAGTAGTAATATACATACCAAGTTTCATAAGTTTCATAAAATTCGGTTCAGCCGTTTATGCGTGAAAAGGTAACAAACAAACAAACAAACATACACGAAAGAAACAAAATGCAGATATGGTGTCTATGACATGTGAAACGAAAAGTTTTCGTGAAATTTCGCGAAAAAATCAATGTACAGACAGAGGTTACAATTTTATATATATAGATTTGGAGGAGGTTTTTTTTTTTGAAAATCGCGTCATGATTTCAACATCAATAACTGATCCCCCTTAATAAAAATCAGCAAAAACCTATCTCAGAACTGTCCGAAGCGCAAAAGAAATATAGACAAATAGATAATCAGGAAAACTTATAAATGTATTTATATAGATAACACAAATTCGGTTGTTGTATTGTAATTGGTAAGTTGTTGGAGTTGAGCAGACAGTAGATGTATTGAATGCTAATGCTCCTCTGATCCGGGGGCGGCCTAGATGTTTGTTTGATTCTGTTTGTACAGCATCCATCTAATTCGCCTCCTTTAATTAACCCTTTCGCTGCGCTCCTTTGACAAGGGCCAATTACATTGATTAGAAGCGGGCTATACTCTTAATCCAAGTTGGCAACAAGAGGGGCAGGCCGTCCTCGGGGCCAAGTTTCGGCGGCAACTATCAGTCAGCTGTAATCCAGCCGATAATTCGGGAAGTGCCCCCCAACTTGGCCCATCGGCTGGGGTCTAATGGTTGTCTTAGGCCCAGTCCGCCTTCCATTCCGCTCTTCCTCTAGTCAGCTTCGCGGTTTAATGAGATAGAAAATTCGCAACTAGCTCAAGCTGTAATATCTTAGCTGTGAGTTGTAGCAGGATTCATTTTAGCAGATATCCCTCAAGGGAAATCAGCTATTGAGGTTGTTCTCATAAAAGAGATTTCTGAAGTGCAAGTAGATAGATAGATAGATATTTTATTGGCTTCTGTTTACAACATGTTGCCAAGAGTCTGGCCAATTTGTGTTAGTATGGTTATTAATATATTATACTTCTTAAAGTATGTGTAAATAAAATAATAATAATTCCTAGAATTACAACTGAACACCATATACATTGGCACGTAATACAATATTAATATTAATCTAAATAATTATAATACTGAATTCAATAGGTTATAATTTAATTTAAATGTAGATTAATTCATTCTTTTTTAATGTCTAAATAAAAATCAGTTTTCTGACATATCAGATTAACATGACTATTATCTAAGATAAGTATAACTCTTCTAATAATAAGTATAACTGTATATAATAAATAAATTGCCGATTATTATTGAATAAGCACCCCCATAAAAAAATAATACAATTCTTTCTTCTATATTGCTAACTTTCACAAACTTTTGATAAGAAACAAAAAATATCATTAACTTTACTTTCATTGTTGTAATCCAGAATGTTCACCAATGATAGGTATTCTCTTTGAGGCACTATATATTTGTCAAGGAATTTTACTCTGTGTGATGTAAAAGCGGGGCAATACAACAGTAAATGATTCAAATGTAGGTAAATATATTTTTGGCACCATTTACATACCTCTCCAGTTTTTATAATTTGCGTCATGTTTCTATAGGATAATTTTAAATACTCTCTAGAGGAAATCCTTATTTGACTGATAAGTTTGATTTTATTTATGTTTGTGTGGAATGTTAAATAATTTAACGTACAAGTACATCATGCTTTTCATCTTATCTCAATACATATTTCTATGAAAGAAAACTTATGAGTAGAAAGGGGAGGGAGGTGGTTAATGGAGGCCGAAAACAATAAAATACAAATAACTCCCATAGTACAGGAGTTAAATAATAATAAAGACAAGTAATAAACTTAAGGCATAAACAAACATAAATAAACATTAGATAAACAAACATAGATTAACATTAGACTAGTCATAAAGACAATAATTTAAAATGGTTTTAATAAAAAAATTATATTATTCCTGTATACTAGTACATTTATATATTATTTTTTTATTTTATTTATTTAGTTTGTGGCCCACAGCGATGGTGGTTGGCATTATTAGGATGATATATTTACTCCTTCATGTGCTTACCTTTTTTGTACTTTTATATTACGGAAAATATTTCTTTAATATCTGATTCTTTCTCATATTCGTGCTTTGTTCAAAGAATATAATAAAAGTTAACCCTTTTAAATCTTTTTATGCATGCTGTAGACCTATTCTATGTTTTTGTAAACATATTGTTGCGAAAATTAAATAGATGAATAATCCTTCAGAGAGAGAGAGTCGCGTATTTGGAAAGTGTGACGTAGATCAAAGCAGCCGACAGGAAAGTTTAGCCTCTATAGACCTTCCAGCCAGACCTCGACTAGTCTGGACAGTTCCCCTTTGATGTATGCCGCCTCCCTATAAAAAGGAGCTCGGGCCAGCCGTGAGGCAGTTTATGCTCAGCGATCTTGATGGTCACATCAGTGCTACAGTGCGACTTAGTACAGTGCGGTAAAGTGTTTTTATAAGAAGAACAGTGTTGTGCCGTGACTGTAAGTAACAGTTTAGTGCCGTGTTTAAGACAGTGCAGTGCCGCGAAGTAGAAGACAGTGCAGTGCCGCGAAGCAAAGGACAGTGCAGTGCCGTCTTTCTGTGAATTTCAGTGAATTATTGGACTGTGACTCATTGAAGAACAGTAACGCTATCAGTGTATACTGTGAGTAGTAATTAAGAATAATCACCAAGTTTATTGTGCATTGTGAAATAAATTTTGCAGTGATAAAAACTGTGAAACTTGCGAGTATTTAATTTTGCAATCCAAAAGAACTCTTATTAAAAACGTTTATTACTGGTTTTGGTAATACAAAAACGTAACAATTGGTGTCAGAAGTGGGATTGCAAAATTAAAATCAACGAAAATGAAGTTTGAGGAACTAAAAGTTGAACAACTGAAGAAGGAGCTGGCTAAACTGGATATGCCAACAACAGGAAATAAGGCTGAATTACAAAGGCGGTTGACAGATGAATTCCAAAGACGAGGAATCGATATAAGTACACACGAGTTTGACGATAAAGAAGACATTGCTGTAAGTAATCCTATCTCAAGTAGCAATTTGGACTTAAATGCAATTTTAGCCGCTATGATGGAAAATAACCAGAAACTCTTAGAAGCTTCTAAGAGTAACAGTGAGAAAATATTAGCGGAAGTCAGACAAGAATTCCAGGAAGCTTCTAAGAGCTAATTGTGAGATACTCTTAGCGGAAGCCAGACATAAATTTCAGGAAGCTTCTAGAGCTAATTACTAGAAATTAGAAGAATCTTCTAAAAGTAACAACGAGAAGAAAAAAAAAATCAAATCTTAGCGGAAGTCAAGACAAAAAGTTCGCAGGAAGCATCTCGAAGTAACATATGAGAAAATATATTTGCGGGAAGTGCATATACAAGAATTTCATCCAGGAAGCTTCCTAGAGCTAATTGTTGATAGACTCTAATGAAGATTTTCCATAGAAGCTATCTATAGGGACTAATAGGGAGAACCTTGAGGAAACTTAATCAGGAAGCCTCCCAGAACTACAAACCCTCAAAGCTCCACCACACAACGCAATCATCAGAGAGTTATTTGGAGCAAGACGAAGTGGAAGCCATTGAGCAAGATAGAGTAAGTGGGTTTTGATGAAAAATTGAATAAGTGTTTGAAGAGAAAGTGTCCAACCTGGGAAATAAGGTTAGACGAGTGAAATACGAGAGCTACAATTCCAAAAGTGGCTAATCATACATGTTCGAGAGGTCCCGGTGAGGGAGCTCATTTCCAGAAGGGGGGGTATTCCCAGCAATAAATAAAGAAGGCCCCAACTTTTTTGACGGATAACTGTAAACCAAGTAAAAACGTTTTTTAAAATATTCCAATATTGAGGAAGCTGGCCAGTAGAAATGGAGTGGAACAATGAAGCAGAAAAGCGCGGTAGACTTGATTTTGGCACCTGAAGGGAACCGGCGCTGTGCAGAAATCTCTTGGAGAGTAAACCGGCCGCTTGCATAATTAATTGTGAGGACATCATTGGTGACGGAGGAGCTGTAAGTTTGGAGGTGATGCATGTGTAAGAGCGAGAACTGACTAGTAACAGGATTTGTATTTACTGGGCATGAGTACAAAAACCGTATAGATACGCTCAAAGATTTTGCCATTGGAAATCGAAACGTCTGTGTCCAAACTGACTGTACCGCCGAGGTGAAAATCTCATCCCGTTCCGATAGATCAGTTCAAGGGATTGAAGCATTTGTGGAACTGTTAATTTCGAGATCCAGCGATCTGTTTAAATTTGCGGAATGGTCGCTATGCCAAATCAACTCTTTGCCTGAAAGCCGTCCAGTATGCGCTAGCCCAGGAGACTGCAAAGTAAGTCATTTCAAAAGCAAAGGCCGCAAGTCTACAATGTGCGACTTACTTGATGCTGAAACACGGAAAGTGGCGAGTGACGAAAAGAGTGACATAGAAGTCCAAGTGGTAGAGAAGTGGCGGTTACTGGAGTGAGCACAGGAATAAGGATCTACGCGTGGGGAGCCGGGAATGCTCCAAACTCGCGGTAATTGGTTGGTCATATTCCCCCACAAGTCGTAACTGTGAGAAGATCACCAAAGAAAGGGTTGAGATCTTCTTACACCATGGGAGGGACCACTATCGGGCGAACAACGTCCATATCTCAAGGAGTGAAATAGAAGAAATGGTCAAGAAAATACGGAAGGATTCACTGAAGGGCAAATGGTTCTACTATTTAACCCACAACGAAAGAAAGGGACTATTCCGAAATTGCAAACGCACTGGGAGGGACCTTACAAGGTGATTAAGAGATTGAACGACGTTGTCTACCGGATACAGAGATACCACAATCCGAGGTCTAAAATGAAAGTGGTACACCTAGAGCGACTAGCCAAGTATGGCAACGGCGATATTGAGCCTATTCGGGACGAAAAGGCTTAAGTGGGCGGCAGTGTTGCGAAAATTAAATAGATGAATAATCCTTCAGAGAGAGAGAGTCGCGTATTTGGAAAGTGTGACGTAGATCAAAGCAGCCGACAGGAAAGTTCTAGCCTCTATAGACCTTCCAGCCAGACCTCGAATAGTCTAGACAGTTCCCCTTTGATGTATGCCGCCTCCCTATAAAAAGGAGCTCGGGCCAGCCGTGAGGCAGTTTATGCTCGGCGATCTTGATGTTCACATCAGTGCTACAGTGCGACTTAGTACAGTGCGGTAAAGTGTTTTTATAAGAAGAACAGTGTTGTGCCGTGACTTAAGTAACAGTTTAGTGCCTTTTGTGCAGTCCGCGAAGTAAAGGACAGTGCAGTGCCGCAAAGTAGAAGACAGTGCAGTGCGCGAAGAAAGGCAGTGCAGTGCCTCTTTCTGTGAATTTCAGTGAATTATTGGACTGTGACTCATTGAAGAACAGTAACGCTATCAGTGTATACTGTGAGTAGTAATTAAGAATAATCACCAATTTATTTCAATGAAATAAATTGGTTTTAATTTGATAGCGTTACTGTTCTTCAATGAGTCACAGTCCAATAATTCACTGAAATTCACAGAAAGACGGCACTGCACTGTCCTTTGCTTCGCGGCACTGCACTGTCTTCTACTTTGCGGCACTGCACTGTCCTTTACTTCGCGGCACTGCACTGTCTTAAACACGGCACTAAACTGTTACTTACAGTCACGGCACAACACTGTTCTTCTTATAAAAACACTTTACCGCACTGTACTAAGTCGCACTGTAGCACTGATGTGACCATCAAGATCGCTGAGCATAAACTGACTCACGGCTGGCCCGAGCTCCTTTTTATAGGGAGGCGGCATACATCAAAGGGAACTGTCCAGACTATTCGACGTCTGGCTGGAAGATTCTATAGAGGCTAGAACTTTCCTGTCGGCTGCTTTGATCTACGTCACACTTTCCAAATACGCGACTCTCTCTCTCTGAAGGATTATTCATCTATTTAATTTTCGCAACACTGCCGCCCACTTAAGCCTTTTCGTCCCGAATAGGCTCAATATCGCCGTTGCCATACTTGGCTAGACGCTCTAGGTGTACCACTTTCATTTTAGACCTCGGATTGTGGTATCTCTGTATCCGGTAGACAACGTCGTTCAATCTCTTAATCACCTTGTAAGGTCCCTCCCAGTGCGTTTGCAATTTCGGGGATAGTCCTTTCTTTCGTTGTGGGTTAAATAGTAGAACCATTTGCCCTTCAGTGAATCCTTCCGTATTTGCTGCCCGATCATATCTGGCTTTCATCTTATCACCTGTCATTTTAATACGGTTGCGTACAAACTCATGGAGCTCATGCAGGTCTTCCTGTGCCTGGGGAGTATTTCCATTGTCTTCGCAGGACGGTCCGGGTTTGGCCCCAAATTCCAAATCCGCTGGTAGTCTTAATTCTGCTCCAAATAAGATTTTTGCCGGAGTACGTGAGGTGGAATCATGGATTGCCGACCGGTAAGCCAGTAGTAATTTGGGTATGTGCACATCCCAATCCCTTTGTTGTGTGCTAACCACTTTTCTGAGGTATTCCTCCAGTGTCCGATTAAATCTTTCGACCATGCCATCAGATTGTGGATGAAGCGGTGTCGTCCTTGTATTTTTGATGCCATAAAATTCACACATTTCCTTGAATATGGCCGATTCGAAATTTCGGCCATATTCAAGGAAATGTGTGAATTGTATGGCATCAAAAAGACACTGCCAAGAATTGACGACACCTTAGACACATTGGCTGGAACGAGATGGTTTTCTACCTTGGACTTGCAAAGCGGCTACTGGCAAGTAGAGATAGCCGATAAGGACAAAGAGAAAACCGCCTTTAGCGCTAGCAATGGTTTATGGCAGTTCAAGGTGATGCCATTTGGGCTCTGCAACGCCCCAGCTACTTTTGAGCGTTTAATGGAACATGTGCTAAAGGGTCTCAATTGGAAGACATGCTTGGTGTATCTAGATGACATAATCGTTATGGGAAAGACTTTTGAAGAACATCTTAAAAACCTGGATGAAGTATTTAGTCGCATAACAGCAGCTGGGCTGAAGTTAAGCATAAAGAAATGTGCTCTGTTTCAGAAAGAGGACATCGGGTAACAGCAGAGGGTATCTCCACTGACGAGGACAAAATACGGGCAGTAAAGGACTGGCCTCGACCACGAAATCTTCACGAGCTGCGTAGCTTCCTGGGGCTTTGCACATACTACAGGAGATTCGTGCCAAACTTCGCTCAGGTAGCTGCCAGCTTGCACGAGCTAACCAAAAAGTCGCGACCATACCACTGGAGTGAGGCAGCGGAAGATGCTTTCCAGAGGCTCAAGGAACTCTTGTGCACAGCACCTGTCCTTGCCTATCCAATCGCTGGACAGAAATTCATTATTGACACGGACGCCAGTGGCTATGGAATAGGAGGAGTACTTTCTCAAGTAGTTGATGGGGGAGAAAGAGTCTTGGCTACTGCAGCAGGGTACTGTCCAAGCCCGAAAGAAATTATTGTGTTACCCGACGGGAGCTTCTGGCAGTGTTGGAGTGCGTCAAGCATTACCACAAATACTTGTATGGTCAACACTTCACCTTAAGAACAGACCACTCCGCACTACGTTGGCTGCTGCAGTTCAAGAAACCAGAAGGTCAGCTGGCACGATGGATTGAACGTCTGCAGAGCTATGACTTCAGCATCGAGCATAGAAAAGGTGGGAAACACAATAACGCTGATGCCCTTTCAAGACGGCCTTGTAACATGGAATGCAAACATTGTACTAAAGCCGAGAAAGAGGAAAGCGTGATTGATGTGTGACTTACCCGTATTGGCTCAGACGAGGACTGGTCGAAGGCTCAGAAAGATGACCCGATTCTGGCGAAGATTATATCAGCTAAGGAATGCAACAGAAAACCAACCCGAAATGAGACATCAGCTGAAAACCCACTTGCGAAATCATACTGGGTACAGTGGAATAGCCTAAAACTGGTAGAGGGCTGCTTATATCGATCTTGGGTGAGTACAAATGGCAAAACCACAACCGACCTAATTGTCGTCCCCACTTCCAAGATAAATGAGGTGTTGAAGCAGTTCCATAATGGTCCCAGCGGCGGCCATCTGAGCATTACAAAAACCCTGGAAAAGATAAAGCAACGATTTTACTGGGTGGGATGTCAGCAATCTGTGACTGATTGGATAGCCAATTGCGAGCAGTGCATTGCAGCCAAGGGTCCAACGAGAAGAAGTCGTGGCAAACTTCAGCTGTACAACGCAGGTGCCCCTTTCGAGCGGATAGCCATGGATGTTGCTTGTCCATTCCCTGTCAGTAAGGCTGGAAACCGGTATGTCCTAGTTGTAATGGATACTTCAGTAAATGGCCCGAAGTTTTATGCCATCCAAACCAGGAGTCGAAAACGGTTGTAGATGCCTTTGTAAATAATTGGGTGTGCCGATACGGGGTTCCAATAGAACTTCATTCTGACCAGGACCGAAATTTCGAATCGGCCTATTCAAGTAAATGTGTGAATTGTATGGCATCAAAAGACAAGGACGACACCGCTTCATCCACAATTGATGGCATGGTCGAAAGATTTAATCGGACTGGAGGAATACCTCAGAAAAGTGGTTAGCACCAACAAAGGGATTGGATGTGCACATACCCAATTACTACTGGCTTACCGGTCGGCAATCATGATTCCACCTCACGTACTCCGGCAAAAATCTTATTTGGAGCAGAATTAAGACTACAGCGGATTTGGAATTTGGGGCCCAAACCCGGACCGTCCTGCGAAGACAATGGAAATACTCCCAGGCACAGGAAGACCTGTATGAGTCCATGAGTTTGTACGCAACCCTATTAAATGACAGGTGATAAGATGAAAGCAGATATGTTCGGGCAGCAAATACGGAAGGATTCACTGAAGGGCAAATGGTTCTACTATTTTAACCCAACGAAAGAAAGGACTATCCCGAAATTGCAAACGCACTGGGAGGGACCTTACAAGGTGATTAAGAGATTGAACGACGTTGTCTACCGGATACAGAGATACCACAATCCGAGGTCTAAAATGAAAGTGGTACACCTAGAGGTCTAGCAAGTATGGCAACGGCGATATTGAGCCTATTCGGGACGAAAAGGCTTAAGTGGGGCAGGTGTTGCGAAAACTAAATAGATGAATAATCCTTCAGAGAGAGAGAGTGTCGCGTATTTGGAAAGTGTGACGTAGATCAAAGCAGCCGACAGGAAAGTTCTAGCCTCTATAGACCTTCCAGCCAGACCTCGAACAGTCTAGACAGTTCCCCTTTGATGTATGAAAGAAGGAACAAGATAAAACCGTGTTTAAGACAGTGCAGTGCCGCGAAGTAAAAGTTAGTTTATGCTCAGCGATCTTGATGGTCACATCAGTGCTACAGTGCGACTTAGTACAGTGCGGTAAAGTGTTTTTATAAGAAGAACAGTGTTGTGCCGTGACTGTAAGTAACAGTTTAGTGCCGTGTTTAAGACAGTGCAGTGCCGCGAAGTAAAGGACAGTGCAGTGCCGCGAAGTAGAAGACAGTGCAGTGCCGCGAAGCAAAGGACAGTGCAGTGCCGTCTTTCTGTGAATTTCAGTGAATTATTGGACTACAGTAACGCTATCAGTGTATACTGTGAGTAGTAATTAAGAATAATCACCAAGTTTATTGTGCATTGTGAAATAAATTTTGCAGTGATAAAAACTGTGAAACTTGCGAGTATTTAATTTTGCAATCCAAAAGAACTCTTATTAAAAACGTTTATTACTGGTTTTGGTAATACAAAAACGTAACAATATAATACAAAATTAGTACATGAAATTAGTAGAACAACAGTTGTAGAGCATCCATATTTAAACAAAATTGGTTGTATAGCATTTATCGATCTGACTCGTGTAGATATTTTGAATCTTCGAATCCCCTCTCTCACTATACCCCCCCCCCCTATTTATTGTCGGATATCCGAATATAACAAATATGATCATTTGTGTTGACTGAAGCGCTTAAATATCGAGTATGGTATAGATCAAATCAACATAGTCCAGACAAGAAAGTAAAATAGTACTTGATGATGTTATCACAAATCGACTTTGCACGAATCTCGCATTATGAAGGCCGATAAATCGGTGGAGTGACCACCCAACTTGCATTCCGCTCTTCCTCTATTGTGCTTCGCAGTTTAATGAGATAGAAAATTCGCAACTAGCTCAAGCTGTGATATCTTAACTCCGAGTTGTAGCAGGATTCATTTCAGCAGATATCCCTTAAGGGAAAGCAACTATTGAGTTTAAACTCATAGCGCTCTTTTCTAAAAATGACTTCAAATGTTCGCAAGTCAACTTGAAATGTTACACACTGATCACATCACATGATACGATGCCATTAAACTCATTAAAAAAGAGGTCAGGTTAAAATGGGAAGCGGAATGGCATCTGACAGACACAAAACTACGAGAAATAAAAAACACTATTCGTGAATGGCTGTGAAGTAATCAGAACACTAGAAGAGAAGAAGTAGTTCTTGCTCGTTTGTGGCATAGCCATTCACGGATTACACACGGACACCTCACGACTAGGACTGAACCAACTGTAAGTGCACTATGAAATACACAACTAACTATCAAACACTTACTTACAGAATGGTGACTAATAACTGACAAGAACTTACCCACCAACCTATCTGAACTACTACACGACGACAGCCCATACATTACAAAAGTCATGAAACACCTCAAAGACACACACATTTACAACCAGATATAACATTAAATAATATAATAATAATAAATAGACTGCAATAATATCCACTGGAGAAAAAATAAACTACCGTATTTTTACCTAACTCTGTAATGTTTTAACCTTTTTTATTGGTTTTTATAAGGTGGCTTTACCTCTACTATTTTAGAATCATAACAAGAAAATGTGTGAATCGCTTAAATTGCGACACACCTAAATAACTAATTTTTGGAGAACTTTAGTATTACCTTTTTTTTAAAGGTTAATTGGCATAATTTTCATTTCGTTCAGATTCAAATTGTACCATACCACTTTATTGTAAGCTTAAATACCGAATATTGTTTTGGAGAACTTTATTATACATGCAAATTCTTCGTTGTGCGTTGGTGTCATGAATTAGTATTTTACGTTCTTGTTTCGAAAAGTTTCATTCAAGATTTATATTATACTTGATATTTAACTGTTTCAGTAAACGCTGAAGATCATATTTGTTATTGACAGAATAATAATTGCATAATAATAATGGCATGGAAAGTGGGGGTTTAGAGGGGGAATTATGAGTCGGAACAAAAAAGTCCGTCACGCAAGGGCTGTTTAAACTTAGCAGATTTCCAACGGGAATGTTTACAACAGATAAATCTACAAAAAGTTCAACACTACCGCGAATGTTAAGGGGTGGTTAGGGGAATAAATACAAATGGTAATAAGGAATCTTTCAGTCAATTAACAAGTTAACACTACAACGCAAAGCGACTGAATTATAAACAAACATGCCGGCCAACTTCGAGGCCCTGAATAGATAGAATTATTCTTGACCGGAAAGATGAACAATTAATGAAATATATATGACATATTTATTTATAGCTGGTGGTGAGGGTGATGAATGGGTAATCACAAAACTTTTTTATGGCTCCTCACAATTTTATTTCTTATAAACGCTGAGCGCTTTCTGGGACTAAATCCCCATCCTCAGAGCTACAAAACAATGTAACACCATTAGGAGTCTAAAAATCAGTTGTTAAAAATATTTTACATAAGTTAAGTCATATAACCAAAAACGTCTATAACATTATTAAAATTTTTTTTAACAGATAATAACAAACACCAAATTTAAAAAACACATATACAATTAAAATATAACCAATTCCATAATTACTATTTTCAACATTAAAATAATTATTTATAAGCAGAAAATTACCGTTCAGAGCATAGGGCAATCCTATAGACTTGCAAAAGACGCTAAACCCGCGATGCCGATGCAACTGAGGCCAAGGAGAACGTTCCAAGCCGCTATGGATGGGGCAAGAGACAAGTCTGGACATGCGAGACGCGCTGGCCTAGTGCATCGTCAGGGTTTAGCTAGTCAGCAAGTCCTAATAGGATTGCCCTACGGCTCTGACGAATCGTTCCAAGCCGCTTAGGGAGGGGGCATGAGACAAGTCTGGACATGAGAGACCCTTGGCCTCAGTGCAATCGGCAGGTGTAGCCCAAGTAGCAAGTCGATAGGATTGCCCTACGCTCTGACGTAATTTTTGTCATATAATATTATTTTAATGTTGAAATAGTAATTATGAATTTGTTATATTATTAATTGTAAATGTGTTTTTATAAGTTTAGTGTGTTATTATTGTAAAAAAAATTTTATAATGTTATAGACGTTTTTTGTTATAATGACTAATTATGTAAAATATTTTTAAGCAACTTGATTTTTTTAGACTCCTAATTATGGTGTTACATTGTTATTGTAGCTCTGAGGAAATGGGGATTTAGTCCCCGAAAGCGCTGAGCGTTTATAAGAAATCAAATTGTGAGGAGCCATAAAAAAGTTTTTGTGATTAACCAAATATATATGAATAAGACATATTAATTTTATTGAAAACTATTTACAATAGCTAGTGGACTAATTTGAAATTGATCAGAATAATTTCTATCTCAATCACTCAGATTTTAGTAATCCAAGAACAAAAGAAGGGGGGGGGGAGGGGCCAACAAAACGTATTTGTTTGTATCTCGTATAATAAAGGTTTGTTGAAAACAATATTTAGTATTTAACCTTGCAATGAAGTGGTTCATGATATAACAGCTTATTATTAATATGACCCTAGTAGAAGTGGGGTTTAATGAAAGCGGAAAACTATAAAATCCAAATATCTCGGTAAATACTCATTATACGAGAAATATGTTTAGATTAATATTTATAGTAAATTTAATGTGTAATAAGATTTTTTTTAAACAATTTTTCGATCTGACGTATACTAACGGAGATACTTCGAAATTTCGAAATTCCTTCCCTGTAACCCCCACCCCCTCTCCTAGGTAAGATCGATGGACATTTGAAGAAAAAATTCGAAAATCGCGTCATGAGTACGATCTCAAGAGCCGATTTTCCCCCCTTAACTGGCCAATGTGTCTTTAAAGACATCGTTCATATTTAACCATTTCAGAGAGCAACTGCTTCTATTCTTACCCCTTTTGGGCTTCAGTCCACACCCCTGTAACCTCCCAAGCATGGACATATGTGACACAAGTCGATTTATTGTTATTGGAGCTAATTACTAGCAAACTAGCACTAGAAAATCATCATTGTTTACCACCCTACTTCACACTAGTTGCCAGCGAAGTTTCTAATTCACTAAAATATACACTATTCGATTTAAATATGAACCAAAATGGGTGAATTAGTTTTAAAGGGTTGTTCCTATGTGTTTCATTTTCCATTCAGGAGAGAAATAGAGTTTTAGCATGGATTTTAAGGATGGTGTACTTAAGTTCACCCTGGCCAAATACCAACAAATTTGCCCAAGGGGCATGATTTTATATTATTTCTTACTTTTACCATTTTAATTAACAGATACGTATAAAAGTCGAGGTGAAACCATTTTTCTCTTTGCTACCAAAATTTAGTATCACCTCTGATGAAGAAGAAAGCGACAATGAAGGAGAAAATGCAGACGGATGCCCCAAAATGGATGAAGGAAATTTTCAAATTGAAATGAATGAAATATTGGAACATTTCAATATTGAGGGTGTAAGAGGGAAGAGGATGTTATGAAGAATACGTTGATAATAAAAAGTGTATCAGCATTATTAAATGGTATGACAAAGTATTGACCTTAGTTACATGTTCGTTGCACTTTATAGAACCGCTCCCACAAATATTACATGAACATTTTCAGCTAATAATTGGATTTGGTGGTTAATAACGTATTGCTATTGCACAAAAGGAACACCCTAAAAAAAAAATGTATTTAAAACAATTTCGAATACACATTGCAGAGGATATTCTGCTGGACCGGCGAGCTAAAAGGGCTAGACACCACCAATTGCAGCCAAGAACTGCTGCAGCTCTCATAGCCAATGCAGCAAGACTTGATGGGATGCACCATTGACAAGTATTCACTACAAAAGGAAAGTGCAGACTCTGTCACCAAAATCAAACGGTTGTTTTATGCTGAAAATGTAATGTGAAATTTGTAACACTTTACGGGTGTTTCCCTGAGGGTGTGAGGCCCTGTTTTCTTGAATGAATGGAAGGTTTAATGATATTTTTGACGGATTTATATTTTGTTTACAATGTACTTATTTTTTTATATACAACACGTTTCTTTTATTACATAATAAATTATTTAATTACATTTTTAGAAACTATTTCTAGTTTATTAACATAACTTACAGACACCATGTAA
>CM032228.1:247927500-247957500 GCA_019009955.1 Riptortus pedestris
CACGATTACGACCTCTATACCTGATTTCCCTTAAGGGAAATCTGCTAAAAACAGTATATTGCCGTGTTTAAGTAAAGGACAATGCAGTGCCGTTATCTTTGCGAAGATCAGTGCAGTCCCGTGTTCTTGTGAACTTCAGTGATCGTGAGTGAGTTATTAGACTGTGTAATAAGGAGAATAGTGAAGCTATCAGTGCATACTGTGAGTAATAATAATTAACCAAGTTGTGTAGTGCATTGTTAAATAAATTGTGCAGTGATAAAAACTGATAAAGCTTCTGTGTTTAATTCTGCAATCCTAAAGAACTCTAATGAACAACGTTTATTATTATTGTAACAAACGCTACAATATTTTAAAATATAGGAATATTATTAATAAATTTATTCACGTCTAAAATAGAACTTGTAATTCAGTTGCTGTTTGGATTGGCTTCAAACTAGGGGAGAAATAGAAAATATATGGTGAGATGGGATGAACTCCGCGTCAAATACCAGCACGTGCTTAGTTAACGCAACCCCTGCGAAACTGAATCATGAATTGATTCCAATATTATTCCCAAAATGAGCGCTAAATTATTTAATGTAAATTAAGAATTATGATTTATTTTTTAAAGTATTTCATTACTTCTGTATTCTTGTGACAACTAATACATTTAACCAGTCATCATGGTGAGTGGGAACAGTATCTAACTCATAACTCTGAATTCACTATGGTCTCCAAGTTAACGCCTGCTCAAGCTACAAATATTAAACTACAACTGTAAAATTAACACCGAATTTGTAGTCGCAAAAATAGAATGAATTATTCTTTGGAATTCATTTATCAAATAACTCTTTGCTTAATTTGTGTGTTTAAAACGCTAAACTGTACTTTGCACTGTTAACGATGGGACTGTTGGAATAATTTAGGAACATTTGTATGTATAATTGTTGTTCCGGGCCTAGTCAATTTGGCTCATTATAATATTAGCATATATATAACCAGTTCAAAGCTCTACTTTCTTTAATAACTCTCCAACGCCGTGCAATTTGTTGTGAATTTTATTTGATTCGTATAATTATAAGAATTTGCATGAATGTGATAAATTTGGTAAAATACATTATTTTATTTTAAAGACGGCATTTACGTCGTCGTTTATAAATGGCCATTTTATGCGACTACAACTAATCTGAAAGAGTTATCTTAAAACACTCTTTTAGCAGGTTTCTCTTTAGGTAAATCAGCTATTGAGGTCGTACTCATGACGACACATTCGAAAAATGTCCTGAAATGTCCATCGGTCTTACCAAGGAGATGGCGAAAATGAGATCGGTTCAAAATTTTATGTGTGTGTGTGTGTGTGTGTGTGTGTCTATATATATATATATATATATATATATTGTAACGTTTTCATTGAATTAATATTATTATTAATTTTTAATTAAGTTACCCGGCGGCTCACATGGACTTCTCAGGGCCATCATGCACGGAAAGCACTCAAGTGTCCGACCGTCTCTATAATATCACTTAAATTGTTCAGTTTACTCACAGATATTTCTTACTTAGCACATATAGACAGTAATAATTAAAAGGGCACTCACTTCTCCGTGTCTCGGCACCGACTCCTCGATTCCTGTCCTCCAGATTGTACTTTGGACTGGCAGGGCTGCACTCTCTCGGTCCTTGGCTTCATTAATTAATTCCGCTGTCCCTTGACAGGTGCTACCCTCTCTTAAGGAGCCCTATCAGTAACCTAATATTTTAAATAGAGACGGGCGTACTATTCTTTCAGGCCTATGTGCTAGCCCGTTACTATATATATACTAGCTCAGATACCCGACTTCGCCCGGGAATTCATTTGAGGCTGAATGGTGATGGTATTTTTTAGCAGGCTTTACATTGCACACTATTTTGACATTTACCCGTCCCAGTGTTTAGGATTGATACCCGTCGTTGCCGTGGATTTGCTAATAATAGAATATTTGTTCGATAAGGCTTCACTGTCTTTGACATTTTTATATTCTCCGTCTCTTATACATGTAAATATGGTGAATTTTTATTTCAGGCCTCCCTTATAACCCCCCTTCCGTTCGAACCTAAAAATTTTAATATAACTAATAATCATGGAAGAATTAATGCTTATTGACATACCGAGTTTTGTTAAGTTCGGTTCAGCCGTTAGTGCCCAATAAAATTGTTGGCTCCCGCTAAATTTTTAACGTATAACTCATTTATACTTATACGACGAAAGTGTATATAACAAAAGTTACTCCAAATAACAAAATAAACAACTTATATAATGTTTATATTTGCGGAAAAACCATTAGGAAACGAAATATCGCTATTTTTAATTTCAGGCTTCCCTTATAACCCCCACTCCTGCCCGCCCATAGAAATGTTGGTATGGCTTATTATAATGAAGCCCTCACTGCTAATATACATACCGAGTTTTATTCAGTTCGCTTGAGTCTTTTTTGGCAAATAATATTGTTGAATCCCTCTATAATTTTTAGCCTATAACGCATTTAAACTTCGGTATACGACAAAAACTTTATAAAACAAAAGTTACTCTAAATAACAAAATAAACAACTTTTGTTATGTGCATATTTACCGAAAAACCAATAGAAAACGAAATATCGCTATTTTTAATTTCAGGCTTCCCTTATAACCCCCACTCCTCTTCGTCTCAGAGAAAATTAATATAGCCTACAGTCTAAGTTGGGTTAATAGTAATATACATACCAAGTTTCATAAAATTCGGTTCAGCCGTTTATGCGTGAAAAGGTAACAAACAAACATACACGAAAGAAACAAAATGCAGATATGATGTCTATGACATGTGAAACGAAAAGTTATCGTGAAATTTCGCGAAAAAAATCAATGTACAGACAGAGGTTACAATTTTATATATATATATGTCTGATACCGCTGTAGCGGTCGCAATTTTGACCCGATCGTTACCAACTCGATGTTTAAACGTTTTATGTAAAAAAGAAGATCAAGTTAGTTAACGGCTAAAATCGAACCAGTGGAAGGGGAGAATTTAGAGGACGGGGGGATTCAAAATATTTCCGTCGCTATTAGTTGGATTGAAAAATTGTATAGAATCAATCGTATTGTAAATGTAATGTTCTATAAATGTTGTTAATTACATGTTTTTTTGTTTCCAATTTGAATATTGACCGAAATATTTCCATATTATAGTTTTTGGCCATCAGTAAACTCCCACTGCTGCTCAGTCATATCAACAAAAAATGTCTTATATTGAGAAGAACTTTATTTTAAGCCTAAATACCAAATATTGTTCTCATTCAAGTTTTTACGCTTTGCGATAAACGCAAATACGTGACGCACGTGGGAAATTTGCTTAGTGAACGCAGCCCCTGCGTGACGGATCTTCTATGTTACGAGATATAGGATAAAAATGTCAGTTTTATTGGGCACTAACTTCTTATGGCGGTAAAGAGGTAGACACTTACTCTTTTAACCCTCGTCTCCTATGGTGGTTCTTCCTCCCACATTTCCAAGGGTGGGTCGGATCCGACCGTGCTGGTTCCTGAAGGGTGTAATCATTAAAGAAATCATTAATTATGCAGGAAAAGGGTAAATATTGATTAAAAACTAAAAAAAAAAAATATTTTTATTTACTTTAATGTTTAAAAGTCCGTCACGCAGGGGCTGCGTAAACTAAGCAGATTTCCCACGTGAAGTTTTACAATAGAGAAATCTGCCTAATAACAGCTGTAGTAGTAAGTAACCTATAAACCTATTCACGAGAGGGACGAATAATTACAAAAACGGCCGCCAGAGCTCACGGCGGAAAGTCCGAACATAGCCTGCCGAGCACATGCAGAATACAAATGCAAATATCTCAGTTAATATTCAAGATAGAGAATAAATGTATATAACAATATTTATAGTAAATTTAATTTGCAATAAGATTGATTCTATAATATTTTGCGATCCTACGTATATTAACGGAGATATTTGATATTGAAATTTCAAAAAGCCCCCCCTCGAAACCCCCCTCCCACTGGTCCGATTTCAGCCATTAACCCACTTGATCTCTCTTTTTTACGTAAAACGCTTAAATATGAAGTTTGGTAACGATTAAACAAAAAATTGCGACCGCTAGAGCGTTAACAGACAAATATATATATATTATATATATATATATATATATATATATATATATATATATATATATATATTGAAACGGACCTCATTTTCGTCATATCCTGGGTAGGATCGATGGACATTTGAAGAAATTTTTCGAAAATCGCGTCATGAGTACGACCTCAATAGCTGATTTCCCTTAAGGGAAATCTGCTAAAAAAGTTAACATTGATACTTATATCAGTCTTCATTGTCTTTTGACTAAATTTTGACAGTCTCTTAAAGTTATATACTTAAATTATAAAAAGTAAATACAAAATAAAGGAACAAAAGTGAGAATTAAATTCAAGAAAACTTGTTGTCTTGTCGTCAAACCTGCATTTCTCAAGGATAAATTCAAATCGTGCTCGGGACATAGTACATCGAAACATGGGTGGACCATAAATTTGAGAAAACATTTCCTTGGCATTCAGGGTGGATTTTTTCAATGTGTCACTCAAATAAAGGGGGCCAAGAAAGGCTTTAAATTCTTCATTATTTGTAATGAAATATACGAAAAATCGCCGGTAAATGAATGCCGCGTCCGTTCGATTTCTTCGTTTGTGTGCTTTACAACATCACTTATCATTTCTTCGCGAATGAAAGGTAAAAACATTTTCAAAATATCCGTGGTGCCTCTTGATTCTCCTCTTGGGCCAGAATTTCTTCTGACCACATTCATTGCAAGAACTCTGGAAAATTTTGATCGCATTTGCTTATCGGTCCAGAGGGTTTCCCGATCCTTGCCGAAATCGAAATTTCGTTCATCATCGTCAAAAACCTTGTCATTTTTCAATCCACACTCATCAGCATCAAATACATCATCAACGTTGTGTAATATCTCATCTTCCTGCTCGGATGTACTATCCTCGTTTTCTTCCAACATGTCTTCATTCTCTTGGCGTCGAAACTCCTCCAAAATTTCTTCAGGACTCGTAAACATTTTATTGAATGCCATTCTTAAAAAAAAATCGTGCATTCTTATGGGAATGTAGAAATAATCATGAAAAAATTTAAAGCATAGAACCTACGGTGAGTCGAATCCGACCCTTAACTTATTTCCTACGGTGGGTCGGATCTGACCGAATGGTTAATAATGAGGAGAGGACACTTACCTGAGCGAAGTGAACTTGTCAGCCTCCCAGGCACAACTGCAGAGACATGGACGTAAGACATGGAGAAGTCGGGAAAGCCAGGCGATTTTTAGACAAGGGGGAACCTGCGCCCCGGTCGGATCCGACCCAACCGTAGGAGATGAGGATTAATAATGTTGTATCATCCTCTAAAATTTAAATTTGTGTAAATGATTTAATCAATATCAATGTTTAAGGGATTGAAATTTTTGCCCTCAAGGGCACACCGTTCTGTCTGATATTTACTACCATTACTTCATTAACATTTTACACATGACAGAGCACACTGAAAAACTGTGAATACTCAGTTTCAGTCTCAGTTCAGAATATTTTTAATAATGCTTATGAAATAAATAAAGTACATACATTTGTGATTGGAACCACATTCGGAAATAGAAATAGTTAATATTACATAGATTACAATAAGAAGTCCGTCACGCAGGGGCTGCGTAAACTATGCAGATTTCCCATGTGCTGGTATGAAACACTTGTGATCTCCTCTCACCACATATTTCCTATTATGACATCATCACACAACGAAATTTTAAGTATCTAGAAATAGTTATTTATTATACAAGTGACGAGTAGTAGATCATTTTACAACTCGAGTGAAACGTTTACCCACACGAGCGAAGCGAGTGTGGTAATTTCACGAGAGTTGTAAATTCTACTTTCGTCACGAGTGTAATATTAAATTTTTTCTGTAATCGTCTAATAGATGATCAGATCTAACCAGGTTATGAACAAAATTAGGATGTTGTGAAGATTATAGTATGTTGTTGGTAGGTTATAAGCATGGTTGTGAAAGGTTATAAGCATAGTTATAAAACAACTAGTGATGATTGTGAAGTAGTGCAGTTATAAACAAGTGCAGGTTATAAACAAGGAAGGTAATTATTATTGTATTTAAATTTTAAAATATATTGATTATTTCCACCAATAATTCATTCACATTTCAATTTATTTGGTTAAAATAAATTCTTACAATGTTAAGAAACATTTAAAAGCATTTAATTTCCAACTTCAAATTATTTTTTAATTTATACTTATTACTAATTAAGAAGGCAATTCACTTGCTTCACTCTATTGCAAAATGTTTCACTTTCTTCACTCATTTCAGTTTAGTAATGTTACCATTATTCAACGATTACAGAAAAAATAATATTATTATTCTGACATGAGAAGGAGTGGAGATTTAGAGAATGAAGAAAACTAAAAAATGCACATATCTCGGTTAATATTCAAGATACAGACTAAATGTATATAACAACATTTATAGACGATGAAATGTACAATATGGTTGCTCCCAAGCATGGTTTCGATCCATCTCATATACGATGATATTTTGAATTTTCGCAATTCCCTCCTCCAAACCACCCCCTCCCACTCGTCCGATTTCAGCCATTTAGAAACTTGACCCTTACTTTTACAAGAAACGCTTGTGTATCGAGTTTGGAAATGATGAAACAAACATTGGGACCGCTAGAGCTGTACCAGACGTATACAGGACGTCACAAGTTCCCATGCCACACCCCTTAAAATCGCCAATTGCATTAATAAAAGGCTAAGACTTTTAAGTGCCATTCTTGTGACCACTGGAGTATCTTTTAAGTCCATATTCAACCTCGTAACTTTCTCCAGCGACTATAACTTTGGAATTTCCAATGGAATGCCATACTATTTACGGACGGATTTTCGTAGAAAATCAAATTCTTAAACGTGTTATATTGGTGAATTTTTCGATTTGATGAATCCTCCATCCTTAAAATACACACATTTTTTTTTTTTTTTTTTTTTTCCAGAAACAGGACATTTTATAGAAAAATGCTGCGACATAAAAGTAGTGGCTCTCAAAATTAACTTTGAAACAAGTTTAGGGAAAAATGAATGGACTCTCAAATAAAAAAGTCCGTCACGCAGGGGCTCCGTAAACTAAGCAGATTTCCCACGTGAAGTTTTACAATAGAGAAATCTGCCTAATAACAACTGTAGTAGTAAGAAACCACTAAACCTAAAACATTATTTAGGGCGTAATAACCCAGTAGTTTCTAGCCCCAAAAAACAGTTAACCTAACCTCTAAACCTATTCACGAGGGACGAATAGTTATGGAAACGGCCACCAGAGCTCTCGGCGGAAAGTCCGAACATAGCCTACTGGTGACCACACGCAGAATACAAATGCAAATATCTCGGTTAATATTCAAGATAGAGAAAAAATGTATATAACAATATTTATAGTAAATTTAATTTGCAATAAGATTGATTCTGTACAATTTTTCGGTCCGACGTATAGTAACGGAGATATTTCGAATTTTCGAAAATCCTCCCCTCTAAACCCCCCCCCCTCCCACTGGTCATAGATCGATTTCAGCCGTTAACGAACTTGATCTTTCTTTTTACATAAAACGACTAAATATCGAGTTTGGTAACGATCAAACAAAAATTGCGACCGCTAGAGCGGTAACATACAAATATATATATATATATATATATATATATATATATATATATATATATATATACAGTTTTGAACGGACCTCATTTTCGTCATCTCCTGGGTAGGATCGATGGACATTTGAAGAAAAATTCCGTCATGAGTACAACCTCAATAGCTGATTTCCCTTAAGGGAAATCTGCTAAAAAGTATTTAACAAACAAGAGTATTGAACTAATCCAAAAATATATGTACTTCAAAGAACATCAACATAACAAATAACGTTGTCAGAATAATTGTATTTAAAGCTAATTACGTAGTATTTATTTGTAAAAGGAATTCATTTTTTTTCCTGTATAGCTTCATAGAAATGTTTCGAAGATCGCGCCATGAAACACAATGTTGAAGATAATCAGTGATTTGGAATACTCGTACAATTCTCACTTAAATATGTTTATAATATTTTAATACGGCGTTGGCATATTATTTGATACATATAATACAATAGAACTTGCAATATGAATTCTCAGAACGAAAATTCAGACACGGACAATAGACTAGTACTTCTAGAAATGGAGATTGTTGTAAACATCCCAAAGTATTTTTCATGAAATCAAGAAACAGTACGGTGAATTGTTCAGGCCAACAGCTTTCCTGAAAATCTAATAAATAGGAAAACAAAACGGGGAATAAATCCACGTCAATAAAAGGTTTCATAAAAAAAGAAGAAAGATCAAAAGTGAATGAATAATTTTTAATCAAAGATTCAGTTTGATGCAAATTTATTTAATATTACGGACGATTTTTTTCTAAGAAACGCGAAGTTTTTGTTGAAGATAAAGGACCCATTTTTAAAAGGAGACCGTGACAAAATATGAAAAGGAAAAATGACTGAGAAACCATTATAATCTGTTGGAATTAAAGAAACAGACTAAGATTAGTCTTGAAGAAAATGAAATTTTACAAGAAAGAAACAAGAATAAAAAAACCAAATTGACTAAAGCGAAAATTGCGAGTTTAGTCAAGCTACAAAAAATTATTATAATTAAAGAAAAGTCCGTCACGCAGGGGCTGCGTAAACTAAGCAGATTTCCCCCGTGAAGTTTTAAAATAGAGAAATCTGCATACTGGTAACGCAATACCACCGTGATTAGATAATGAGAAATCTTTCAGTTAATTAAAATAAATTCCCAACTGAAACGGCTTCTGAATTGTTAAAATAATTTATATTTTAATAACTCAAATTTTAGTAGTCCAAGAACTAAAGAAGGGGGGGGGCGGATGAACAGAACGTATTCGCATAAATCTCACAAAGTAAGGAAGGTAAGGTAAGGTTAGAAGAAGCTTCCACCTGAGCCGAGAAATAACGAAGATGGCAAACGTAATCCGAACTATACCCGAACACAGGCTTCATAAAAATGCCAATATCTCGGTTAATATTGAAGATAGAGAATAAATATATATAAAAATATTTATAGTAAATTTAATTTGCAATAAGATTGGTTCTATTTCGATCCGATGCATAATAACGGAGATATTTTGAATTTTCAAAATTCCCCCCTCTAAACCCCTCCTCCCTCTGGTCCGATTTCAGCCATTAACGAACTTGATCTGTCTTTTTACATAAAACGGTTAAATATCGAGTTTCGTAACGATCAAACAAAAATTGCGACCGCTAGAGCGTTAGCAGATAAATATATATATATATATATATATATATATATATATATATATATATAAAATTGTAACCTCTGTCTGTACATTGATTTTTTTCGCGAATTTTCACGATAACTTTTCGTTTCACATGTCATAGACACCATAACACCATTATGTTTCTCTCGTGTATGTTTGTTTGTTTGTTACCTTTTTACGCATAAACGGCAGAACCGAATTTTATGAAACTTGGTATGTATATTACTACTAACGCAACTTAGAATTTAGCCTATATTAATATCCACTGTGACGAACAGGAGTGGGGGTTATAAGGGCGTGCTGAAATTAAAAATAGCAATATTTCGTTTCCTTATGCATTTTTGGCAATTACGCACATAACAAAAGTTGTTAATTTTTGTATTTGGAGTAACTTTTGTTATATACACGTTTGTCGTATACCTAAGCATAAATGAGTTATACGTTAAAAACTACTGCGGAAGTCAACAATTTCATTTGGCCCAAAAAACTCAACCGGACTAAACCAAACTCGGTATGTGAGTTAGCACTAGCGCCGTCCTTATAATAAGCCATACTAACATTTCTAGGGATGGCAGGAGTGGGGGTAATAAGGGAGGTCTGAAATTAAAAATAGTGATATTTCGTTTCCTATTGGGATTTCGGCAAATATGTACATAACAAAAGTTGTTTATTTTGCTATTTAGAGAAACTTTTGTTATATCCAATATCGTCGTATACCGAAGTATAAAAGCGTTATACGCTAAAAATTATAGCGGGAGTCAAAAATTTTATTTGGCACAAAAGACCGAACTAAATAAAACACTAGGTATGTGTATTAGCACTAACGCCATCCTTATAATAAGCCATACTAACATTTCTAGGAACAGGCAGGAGTGGGGGTTATAAGGGAGGCCTGAATTTACAAATTTTATTATTATCAAATCCACAGAAACGACGGGTATTAGCCCTAAACACTGGAACGGGCCCAGTGTTACGGAAAAAAGTTACGGCCACTAATTTAACCCATCTCCTTACATGGGGTCAGCCAAGTGAGTTAAGGCTCTGTCTTTAGTCTCACTTGGTAAACCTGTGAGAGTGAAGAGTTCGATTTCCGCCAGGACAATTGGAATTTATTTCGTGACAAAACTCATTAAATAAAATCCTTAGTCCCACCCTGGCTAGAAAAGGGCGGATACTTGTAGATAACCCGTTCCAAATATAAAAAAAAAAGCAGTCAGGGGACTGCCGGTAGAAGTGAAAACTCCTTTAGCTTTGATCGCTCAATTTTGGCATTGCTGAGAAATTTTTTTTACGAAGTCTTATTTTAAAATTTTTTTTTGTTATTTATCAATAAGTAACAGTTATGTTCTATTTTACATGAAAAAATGAAATGACAAAAATAATAGTGATAAAAAAAAAATAATGTACCACGAATTGTTTTATTTATCAATATAAAATACTATACATAATTATTTCAGTTATTTTACATAAAAGAAAAAAATTACATTTCAGAATTATTACAAATGCTTTACAAAAATAAGTTAAGTACACTCAGAAAAATCAATTTCTATCCATAATTTCAACAACACTTGCACCATCATCACTGCCAGCATCATCACCAATTTCTAAAACTGATACAATAGGTATATGGTAGCTAAAGTCGGATACAAACAGTTTTGATTCGAATTTATTTATTTAAATATTCGAATTTATTTAAACTTCGGATTAAAATATCTATGAAAGTAAAAATGGTAGATATATAGTATCTGTGAACGAAATGATGCTGGTTTTGTCCTCTTTAAAATGGTATGCGAAAGCTAATTTGGTTCAGGAGTTATGAAGAAAAGAAGCTTCTTTAGCTTTGAGTTGAGTACTAGCGGTGGCGGTGGCGGTGTTGCGATTTCATACTTTTTTCCTCTCCCGCAAATGCTTCCTTACGGGGTGCACAACGTCCCTAAAGAAGTTTTCACTTCAATTGTAAATAAACTATCAAATGATTAGGTTATGAAATACCATATGATTTTATTTCTAAACCTTAGTACTAGCGGTGGCGGTGGCGGTGTCGCGATTTCATACTTTTTTCCTCTCCCGCAAATGCTTCCTTACGGGGTGCACAACGTGCCTAAAGAAGTTTTCACTTCAATAATAATACAGCTCTCTTTTCCGAATTCGAGTTCTAGAATTCGCGAGCCGGGCCTATTGGATCGGAGAGGTGCTATCGCCTGTTGAGTGCTCTGTTTTATAAAAGCGACATTTAACGGCCTTCACTAATCGGGCCCCGAACGTCTTGAATCATTAAGAAGCCTTTAAAAGACGCCATTTAAAATCCATTAACGGAAGACTTAAAATGATTTAGTTAACCCGGAGCTTTTAGACTCAGAGGATATGCTACGAATTATTAATAACTCACCAGCTTAAGAAATTTACTACTCTCATTATACATTCAAATTTAATAATTTTCCTCAGAGCATTAATAAATTAGTCGGCCGATGTTGAAGGCAATTCCCTCTGAATGAGTAATATCTTTCGTCCATATTCCTATAAATATATTTATAATATTAAAGAGCTCTAAAAGAGTACTTAAATATTAAAGTATTTGTAATTTAAGTGAGTTAATATAAATTTTATGGGCAAATAAATGCCAGTACTTTCCCTGTGATTTGAACAACAAGAAAAATTAGCAAGATTCACTGCCAGAATTCAATTCAGCTCCTCAGAAACTCGGCAATATCAAATTTCTAATATTAATGATTTACGGGCAAAATATTTTTGAGAACGTGTATCCGTAAAAGTTACAAAAGTAATTGCCATTTTTAGCAGTTTTCCCTTAAAGGAAATCAGTTATTGAGGCCGTACTCAAAACGTGGTTTCCGAAAAAAAATCACTGAATGTCCATTAATAATACACAGGAGATGACGAAAATGAGGTCCATTCAAAAGTCAAATAGGGGTCGCAAATTTTGTCTAATCGTTGCCAAACTATAAATACAAGAATTTTGTGTTAAATTAAAGATCAAGTTTAATTCTTAATTGCGTCTATTAGTAATTGTGTTTTTAAGTGTGATTTTGTCGTATTGTTCTAGCGTTCTGGAATTGTCGTATCTTTTGAGGCTGATAAATCAGCGAGATGGTCTTGCAAAATTCCAGAATGCCCTTTGAACCAGCAAATATATATGTTCAATATAAGCAGATATCCTTATGGAAAATCAGCTATTGAGGCTGTATTATTTAAAACATTTCTCATATAAAGGTCGTGGATGACGAAAATGTGGTCCGTTCAATACAAGTCTGATCGAAACGACTCTAGGTTTTACGACGTGAGGTTAACACATATGCATAAACTCATACTCACTTTACTATAATAAGATATTTAAAAAGTCTGTCGTGCAGGGGGTGCGTAAACTGCCAGATTTCCCACGCTCGCCTCGAATTTTCATTTAACTCAAAAAGTAGAAGTCCGTCATGATATAACAGCTTATTGTTAATATAACATGAGAAGAAGTGGGGTTTTACTTATGTAATTATGTAAACTAAAAAATCCGGAAATCTCCGTTAGTATTCAAAATAGAGAAAATATATATATTACAACATTTATAGATGATTTGAAATAAGATAAGTTATGTTCGATTTTTGTTCCAACCTATATTAACGGATATATTTCAAATTTTCGATATTCTCACAAAACTTGTATAGAACCAATCTCATTGCCAATTAAATTTACTATAAATATTGTTATATACATATTCTCTATCTTGAATATTAACTGAGATATTTGTATTTTTATTAAGTGTGGACGAGATGAGATTGGCATTTGTCGGTTCTGTTCTTTAGATTCTGTCGAAAATTGGTAAGGCAGTTTCCGTAATCCGCTCTCGTGAAATTCATTTAGAGACTTGTGTGCTTTTACTTTGTGAAATATTTGGAAATGCATTCTGTTCACCGCCACCCTCCCCTTCTTTAGTTCTTGGTCTATTTGTTTACAACTCAGCAGCCGTTTCCGTTGGTAGCTTATTAGAATTTACTGAAAGATTTATCATTACCGATTGTATTTACCCACTGTGGTGTTAAGTGTTGCCAGTATGAAGGTTTATCTATTGCAAAACTTCACGAGGGAAATCTGCTTAGTTTACGCAGCCTCCCCATTATTGTTTTCATAAGACCTTTATTATTTTAAGATTTTAACTTTTTGTCTTGAAATAGTTTATTTGATCTGTATATTGCATTTTTTTTTTGTAAATGATATATTAAGCGAGCAATTCGTCCTTTCTGGTTTTCAGAATATATAGCGAGATTAATTCGCTAGCATGCTATACCAGAACGTTAGAAATCCGCTTAGTTTACGCAGCCCCTGCGTGTCCATTCTTCGACTTTTTAAATGGGAAATCGGGGGCTCAGGTTAGCCATGCGAGTTAAAGCGTTGCCTTTAATCTCACATGGTAAACCTAGAGTGGCGAGTTCAATTCCCGCCTGGGCAGAGGAATTTATTTAGTGACGGAATTCATTAAATAAAATCCTTTGTCCCACCCTGGCTAGAAAAGTGTGGTAACCTGTAGATAACCCGTCCCAATTAGCCTTAGTTGCAAAAAGTGGACGTTAATAAATAATTTAAATAGGAAATCACATTTTACATGATAAGAAAAAAATATTGTCTTTGTGCATTTTGGGATTTCAAATATCCAATGTGGTTGTTATAATAATCCCCTAATGAGGGAAGCAAATGGAACATGGAAACATGCAGGATGGAAGATTTTTTTTAATAATGTGCTATTATTATACCACTTCTTTACAAAGATTTGATTATTATACATTCTTTAAAGATTCATACCTTAAGGAATTTTTATTATCTACCTTTTACAGTCTACAACAACAAATTTAATGCGCAAATCAATCAGTTAGAAGGTCAGGGGGCGAATCAATAAATAATAAAAGGTCTGATTTTTTTAAAGCCAGAGAATAAAAAAAAAGAGAGCGGTTATTGAAGAAGTTGTGGGAAAAGCTAAAACACGGAAAAGGAAAAGAGAAAAGGAAAAAAAAAAAAGCACAAACCAAACGAGAAAACAATGAATCTGTAGTGAAGTTTAAAGTTTGGCGGTCTCGGAGTAATGGGAATTGTGGGCTATTCTATCGATGATTGAAGGAGGCGGGAACTTTTGTAAGAATACCTCTGTGGATTTGGCGGGGGCGGGAGAACTTTGCGCGGGAGTTTGTGACACCCCTTCAGCAAACTTCCAATCCCCGGGCTCGGCCATCCGAATACACATGCTTCCTCGATCCGATATCCAGACCTCCTCTTCCTATTTACTTTCGCCCGACGCCCAACTTGGGCCAGATATTCAAAAATCGTGCTTTTTAGCAGATTTCCCCTGAGGGAAATTGGCGATTGAGGTCGAACTCGTGACGCGATTTTCGAAAAATGCCTATCCGAATTTTTTCTTCAAATATCCATTGATTCTACCTCGGAGATGACGAAAATGAGGTCCGTTCAAAACTGGATTTGGTATGTTTATTATTATTTACGTCCACTTTATGCTACTATGGCTAATCGGGACGGGTTATCTACAGGCTACCCCCTTTTCTAGCCAGGGTGGGCCCAAGGAATTAATTTAATGAGCCCGTCATTAAATAAATTTCTACTACCAGGGCGGGAATGGAACCCGCCACTCTAGGTCTGCCACTCGAGATTTTGACCAATGCCTTAACTCTCACGGCCAACCTGAGCCTCCCAAAACTGGATGTACATACATATCTGTTAACGCTTTAGAGGTTGCAATTTTTGATTGTCTGTTAATTCGACATTTAACGTTCTATGTAAAACTAAAGATCAAGATCGTTAATGGCTTTAATCTGACTGATGTGGTTAAGAGGGAGGGAATTTTTAATCTTCATAATATCTCCGTTATTATGGGTTGGATCGAAAAAGTGTATAAACCCAATCTTGTGTATTTAATTGTCTATAAATGGTGTTATATGCATATATTCTCTATCTTGAATTTGAACCGAGATTTTTGCTTTTTTTCCTACTACTACTCTTGTCACATAAATAATACTTTGTTACGTAATAGACCACTTTATTCGAAGCATAAATATTAAATATTCTTTTCAAGAGGCCTTTATTATATGAGATACATGCAAATATTTTCTATTGATTACCCCCCCCCGTCTTAAGTTTTTGGAGCACTAAAATTAAAGTGATTGTAATAAAAATTATTCTGATTCATTATAGATTACAGTTCTAGATATAGGAAATAGTTTTCAATTGAATTAATATATTATATATATATATATATATATATATATATATATATATATATATATATATATATACAAAATTGTAACCTCTGTCTGTACATTGATTTTTTTGGCGAAATTTCCCGATAACTTTTCGTTTCACCATGTCATGTCATAGACACCATAACTGCATTTTGTTTCTTTGGTGTCTGTTTGTTTGTTTGTTTTTTTGTTTGTTTGTTTGTTACCTTTTCACGCATAAACGGCTGAACCGAATTTTATGAAACTTGGTATGTATATTACCATTAACCCAACTTAGACTTTAGGCTATATTAATATCCTCTGGGACGAACAGGAGTGGGGGTTATAAGGGAAGCCAGAAATTAAAAATAGCGATATTTCGTTTCCTATTGGTTTTTTGGCAAATATGAACATAACAAAAGTTGTTTATTTTGTTATTTAGAGTAACTTTTGTTATATACACTTTTTTCGTATACCGAATTATAAACGAGATATACGCTAAAACTATAGCGGAAGTGAACAATTGTATTTGGGACAAAAGACCCAACCGAAATAAATAAAACTCGGTATATGTATTAGCACTAACGCTTTTATTATAACAAGCGATACCAACATTTCTAGGGACGTGCAGGAGTGGAGGTTATGAGGGAAGCCAGAAATTAAAAATAGCGATATTTCGTTTTCTATTAGGTTTTCGGCAAATATGAACATAACAAAAGTTGTTTATTTTGTAATTTAGAGTAACCTTTGTTATATACACTTTTTTCTTATACCGAATTATGAACGAGATATACGCTAAAACCTATTGCGGAAGTGAACAATTTTATTTGGGACAAAAGACCCAATCGAACTAAACCAAACTCGGTATGTGTATTGGTACTAACGCTTCCATTATAACTTGCTATACCAACATTTCTAGGTACGTGCAGGAGTGGGGGTTGTAAGGGAGGCCTGAAATTAAAAATAGCGGTATTTCGTTTTCTATTCGTTTATCGGCAAATATGAACATAACAAAAGTTGTTTATTTTGTTATTTAGAGTAACTTTTGTTATATACACTTTTTTCTTATACCGAATTATAAACGAGATATACACTATAAACTAAAGCGGGAGTCAACTATTTCATTAGGCACTAACGATTAAACCGAACTTAAAAAACTCGGTATGTCAATTAGCATTAATTCTTCCATGATTATAAGCTATATTAAAATTGTTCGGTTAGAACGGGAGTGGGGGTTATAAGGGAGGCCTGAAATAAAAATTCGTGATATTTCATTGTCTATTTGTTTTTTGACAAACAAGCAAATAACAAAAGTTGTTTACTTTGTTATTTAGATTAACTTTTGTTTTATTCATTTCTCCAGGAACAATGTGTGGAGCAAGTAATTTGCGTAGAAAATATTGATATTCTCAACAATTCATTCTAATTTGAACTATGAGGTACCTCACCTGAAAAATTAATTCAAATCTATGTTAATATTTTGTCCTTAGTAACTGAAATCTATGCAGTATGCAAAGGAGACGGGAAATATGGCAATATAACAAAATATGAAATATGACAATTTGGAGGACAGTCAAGACTTACATAAAAATTAATTTTATTATTAACAAATGCCAACAACGGATATTAACCCTAAACACTGGGACGGTAAATGTCAAAATATTGTGCAAAGTAAAGTTTTGCCAAAAAATTCGATAACCATTCAGCCTCAAATAAATTCCCGGGCGAAGCCGGGTATCTGAGCTAGTATATATAAAATATATATGTACATATTTATATATGTATAAATTTATATATATATATATATATATATTATATCAGTAATTGTTTTTCTTTCCGATCGAGAATACTTCTATATATGTGTTCAGCCCTCAGAGATTGGCTGGCCTGTTTGTTTACAATTCAGACGCTTTTCATTTGGGAGCTTATTAAAATTGACAGAAAGATTTCTCCTTCACTCAATATTCAAGGTGACGATAAGTGTTACCAGTATGTAGATTTATCTATTGCTGAACTTCACTTGGGAAATCTGCTTAGTTTACGCAATCCCTGCTTTTTTTAGCCCGTGAAACAAAATAAAATTAGTATAAATAATAATCTATTATTATATAAACTGTAAAAAAGCGTAAAGGGAGAAAATTAAAATCATCGATTGTAAACATTTCATCGTCCCTTAAAGTTGAAGTTTTTTTGACGGACACTTTTCCTAATGCTAATAATTATGACTCACAAGTTAAACCTAGTGTGGCGAGTTCGATTCCCGCCTGGCCAAAGGAATTTATTTAGTGGCGGAATCATAAAATAAAATCCTTAGTCCCACACTAGCCAGAAAAGGATGGTAACCTGTAGATAACCCGTCTCAAACAGCCTAAAAAAGTGGATGTTAATAAATAATTTAATTTCAATAGTTATGAATGTAGATCCCCTACAAGATGATTTACAAAAACGTCCGTCAAGCAGGTGCTGCGTTAACTAAGCAGATTTCCCACGTTCACCATATATTTGAATTGATGTCAAAAAGGAAAAGTCAATGGGTACAATATTTGGTATTCAAGGTTCAAATAATGTGATTTATGATATAACAGCATATTGTTAATATGATATGAGTAGGTGCGGGGTTTTACTGAAGGCCGAGAACTATGAAATCCAAATATTTCCGTTGGTATTCAAGATAAGAGAAAATATCTATATAACAACATTTATAGTTAAGTACATTTGCATTAAGATTGATTATGTACAATATTTCGATCTGATGTATAGTAACAGAGTTATTTCACATTTTCAAAATTCCCTCTCTACACCCCTCCCCGGTACGATTTCAGACGTTACAGAACTTGATCTTTAGTTTTACATAGAAACGATTATATATCGAGTTTGGTAACACATCTACTTGATGGGATAGATGGACATTTTATTCGAAAATCGATTCCTGTGTACAGCCTCAAAAGCAGATTTCCCTTCAGGAAACTCAGCACAGTGTGAATATATATATATATATATATATATATATATATATATATATATATATATATACTAGCTCAGATGCCCGGCTTCGCCCGGGAATTCATTTCAGGCTGAATGGTGATGGAATTTTTCTGGCAAGGCTTTACTTTGCACAATATTTTGACATTTACCCGTCCCAGTGTTTTGGGTTAATACCCGTCGTTTCTGTAGATTTGTTAATAATAAAATTAATTTTTTATGTAAGACCTCCATATTGTCCTCCATATTGTCATATTTCCTGTTTCCTGTGCATTATGCATAGATTTGAATTATTAAGGACAAAATATTAACATACATTTGAATTAATTTTTCCAGGTGAGGTACCTGGTAGTTCATATTGAAAAGAATTGTTGAGTAAATTTCTCTAAATAACAAAATAACCAACTTTTGTTATGTGCATATTTTCCGAAACTACAGTAGGAAACGAAATATCAATATTTTTAATTTCAGGCCTCCCTTATAAATGTTAGTATTGCTTATTATAAGGAAGGCGTTAGTGCTAATACATATACCGAGTGTTTTATTTAGTTCAGTTGAGTCTTTTGTGCCAAATAAAATAGTTGACTCCCGCTATAATTTTTAGCGTATAACGCATTTAAACTTCGGTATACGACGATAGTGTATATAACAAAAGTTTCTTTAAATAACAAAATAAACAACTTTTGTTATGTGCATATTTGCCGAAACCCCAATAGGAAACGAAATATCACTATATTTAATTTCTGGTCTCCCCTATAACCCTCACTCCTGCGCGTCCTTAGAAATGTTAGAATGGCTTATTATAAGGAAAGCGTTAGTGCTAATTCACAAACCGAAATAGCCTAAAGTCTAAGTTGGGCTTGTAGTAATATACATACCAAGTATCATAAAATTCGGTTCAGCCGTTTATGCGTGAAAAGGTAACAAACAATCAAACATACACGAAAGAAACAGAATGCAGTTATGGTGTCTATGACATGTGAAACGAAAAGTTATCGTGAAATTTCGGGATAAAAATCAATGTACAGACAGAGGTTACAATTATATATATATATATATATATATATATATAGATTATAGTATACAGAAGATGTCAACTATGACAGTATAACTGACAGTGACATCACCGTTTCCCATTCGTGGGAAACTACTCCTTTCTGACACTTTTTCTTGTTGAACGAATTCTAAGTCATTACTTCATCATATAGATAAGCCCCTTGTTCTTCGGTTTGCCCAAGCCCGCCTATATCAATAAAACCCTGAGGCAGGAAAATTAAAAACAAACATTATCCTGCTTTGTTATTCAAATAATAATATCCTTGGTTGACGAAATAAGGATCGCACACATCCCATCTATGTATATTCCTCATAAATGAACCCAACATCTTTCATTATATAATGGTTTGATATTTATTTTTAATTAAATGTATTAATTGCCAGAAGAAAACAGAAGTAATGAAACTTTATACTGATACTTTATAAAATGCTAATTCTTAAATTAAATAATTTAGCTTACATTTGGAAATTATATTGGAATCAATTCATTCTCCATTATTCAGTTTCGCAGGGGTTGCGTTAACAGAGCAGATTTCCCACGAGCCGGTATTTACGCACTATTGTTCCCAATTTACCATCTATTCTCTTTTCTCCTGTTAGAAGCCAATCCAAACAGCACCTGAATTACATTTCGATATTAGACGTGAATAAATTTATTAAAGATATTCCTATTGTAACGGTAAGTCACCCATTTCAACATAACCTTCCTCAATAACTGTCAAACCAGGGGTAGGTTACAAGCCAAGGCGGGCTACCGGCGACAGTGTTGCCCGACAGATGACAATTTAAAACTAAACTAATTATTGTGATTATTAAGTTGGTACACTGCGAGTAACCTGAAAGTTACCTTTTAGTCAGTGTGTATTCGTTCTGCTATGTATGCACGTGTCTACTGCTAACGAACCGAATTAACAGAGTTTTTTATCGTTTTTTATTAAAAGTGTTTTTATGTTTATTATTATTATTATGGGGGAGGTTTATACTCAGTGAAAACTGGAGTAAAATCCATATCGGGGGAAAATCCAACCGATATGGAGTTTGTGAGTGTGACATGTTATGGGGAATTTAAAAATTTTCGCACGATTCTAGCAGTATCAAGAAGTACCCCTTGCTGTGCTTCTTTTATAATTGCTGTTGGCAGATTCAAGTTCTTGGTGCCTGCTATCGTTGTTTTTGGCACTAGTCCATTTGAACTTACTATAATAGGCGTAACTATGGCAGATTTCAGTTTGTATACCTCTTTGAGCTCGATAGCCAATTCTTGATATTTTCTTAACTTTTCGGCATGGGATTTTCGAATATTCTCATCATTGGGCACTGCAATGTCAATAATATCAGCAGTCTTATTGATCTTGTCAATAATGAGAATATCCGGTTTGTTATGATGCACAGTATGGTCAGTTATCATCGCTTCGTCCCAATACATCTTTACATTATCTTTTTCCAATAATTTTTGAGGAATATAGCGATAATAAGCGACCTTTCTGTCTACCATGCCGAATTTCTCTGCTAGAGCTTGATACTATACTTTTGCCACGTTATTGTGCCTTTGTAAGTACTCAGATCCAGCAAGTTTTTCACATCCAGCCGTAATATGTTGAATGGACTCATAAGCTTTGTTGTCTGAAATATTACTGTCTTTGAGGATATGACGTCTGTATGATCTGGTGGCAATCACTTGGTCTTGGATAGCTGTAATGAAGCCTTCTGTTTCTAAAAACAGCTTTCCAGACGTCAGCCACGCGACAGAATAAGCCAAGTCTACCTCCGAATCATAAAGGCGACTGTAGTAACGACCATGAAGTTCCTTATTTATTATTATTATATTTATTATAATTATTTATTTTATCATTATTTTACAATATAGTGCATTATTTTAATTTTGGAGCGGTTATTATTATTTTTTTATCTCGTGCACTAAACTATTTTTTAAAATATTTAGCCTGAAGTGCCACGAGGGTCAAAAGTCAGACACTTAGGGAGGGCTGCGTAGAAATAGCAGATTTCCCATGTGCTTGCATATCATACTTGTGATCTTATCTCACCACATACTCTCTATTAATATGAAATAAATAACGATGAGTACATAGGGGGTCGAGTTACTGAAGGTAGAAAACAAGAAAGTACGAATAACTTGCTTAATAATTGAGTTACCAAAACTGCATAGAGCAACACCTGCTTGTGTCTCACAAAATATTGTAACAGGTTTAGCCAACCTCTCACAGCTCACAGATAGCTCAAGTATTTCTTGACCGGAAAGAAGAACAATTACTGAGATATATATTAATTTTATTGATAACTATTTACTATATCTAGTGCTGCAATTTATAATGAACCTGTATACCAACCACTCTAGTTTTAGCAATCCAAGAACAAAAGGGAGGATCATTAGAACGTATCTGCATGTATCTCATCTACAAATGATTTTTTAAACACAATATTTGGTATTTAAACTTAAAATAAGGCGGTACATGATTTGTTGACTTATTCATAACGCGCATTGAGAAAAAATGTTTTTTTTTATTTCTTTGAAGGTTGAAATTTAAACGCATGTAAATATCTCGGTTAATATTTGAGATACAGAATGAACGTACATTTACAACATATATAGGTAATTCAATTTGCAATAAGATTAGTTATGTACAATTTATCGATCCGAATTATAGTAACGGGGGTATTTCAAATTTTCAAAATTCCACACTGTAACAACCCCCTAGCATTGGTCCGATTTCTTTTCACTTTTCACTGGTCCGTTTTTGGTATTCCTTTTTACAACAATTAAATATCGAGTTTGGTAGCGATCAATCAAAAATTGAGACTGCTAGAGCGTTAACAGACAAATATATATATAGTTTTGAACGGACCTCATTTTACGCAATGAGTACAACTTCAGTAGCTGATTTCCCTTATCGGATATCTGCTTAAAATATTGCCAATTAAATGCATTAGAAAACTAATTAAAACTACTAAACATGAACAAATAAGCAGATGTACTACAACAATATAATAAAATAATGAATACTAATTTTAATAAATTGTATGTGTAAACTAAAATGAATACTTGTACCCAAAATAATCCAAAAATAAAAATGTAAAACTTAAATTAAAAATATGACATGACTTGTTCAGATTTTTGAATAGTAGTTTATATTCCTTAAGTGATCGAAAATTGCTTCTACATATTGACTCCCAATGAATTATGATTGAAATTTTATACATTGCTGGTATTATTTGTTTAAATGGAATGGCCCCTGAAGATGATGTGTCACGAAACATGTAGAGAACCTCTGAAGAAAATCTGCTGCGAAGGAATGGTGTTGTTATTGTTGATCCTTGCCACGAATCTATTAAGAATATATGTGAGAATATTGAGTCAGAATGAGAAGACTGTTCATGATGTAAACCAAGAAGATTTCTCCCAAATATACTCGTAGACTTCCACGGTCCTGGTCATTAATACTATTAAGGTCTTCGGGTCTTGACCGTGTCTTCATATTGGTTGCCAACGTTTCGCTAGACATGCTTCTAGCTTCCTCAGGGCTATCTCTGAGACTGAAGAGTTGTTAGTTCATCTCTGGTATATATTTGAGTCTTATCCGGTTTCCTTGGGCGGAGTCTTCCCTTCCAGGTGTCTACGGATACTTCTTCCGGTGGTCGTTCATCGCCAATACCCTCGTTTTCGTTTCTTATTCGAGGTCTCTGTGGAATGACCGACTTCCAGAGTTTGCTGAGTCTGTATCCATCCTCTCCGTTGAAGTTGTTAGGGCATTTCGCTATTTCTATGGCTTCTCGAACCAGTCTTTCTTGGTATCGGTCCACCTTTGCCAGTGCCTTGACTTCATCGAATTTAATGTTGTGATTGGTTTCCCAGAAATGTTCCGCTATTGCTGATTCTTCTGTCCGAAACTTTTTTAAACTCTTGATATGCTCGGCGACCCTGGTGTTTATCAATCTGCCGGTCTGGCCAATGTATTCTGAGCCGCAAGAACATGGTATGTTGTATATCCCCGGGATTTCAAAGATAAACTCCACACAAAAATCCCGATACCAAGAAAGACTGGTTCGAGAAGCTATAGAAATAGCGAAATGCCCTAACAACTTCAACAGAGAGGATGGATACAGACTCAGCAAACTCTGGAAGCCCTCTGTTAAATTAAATATCTCAGCATCTCATTTATGTGCTGTAATGCAGTCTTAAGAAAGTTTTTGATACACTGGTTATAGCAGATTTACAAAATTAAAACAGTGTTAATCCTATTAATTCTAAGACAATTAAAACTCTGATTAGAACCCAAAAGATCTTATCGAACTATATTAATGTAGCTCCCTTGTAGCTTTTTAGAGATTATATAATTAATTATTTTGCTGAAAGAAGTGGAGACCTGCTGAATCCCTTAAAAGGCCTAAATAATCACCTTAGAGGCTGTGAACCTGGAAATAATTAAAGAGCTTTGGAAAGGAAGGGGCTCAATTGAACTTTTAATGATATTACGGAACGTTAAAAAACTTGAAGAAAAATGAAAGTTTAAAGGGACTTAATTGATAAGGTCTTAAAATTCGTTAGAATGACTACTATCAAATGCTTTCTCAATATCGGCTTGGAATAACTTTGTAATTGATTCTGTTAGTGTTTGTCTGACAGTTATCTCTGAGTGAAGAAAATAAATAAGGAAACGCAATGTATTTAGTATTGGCAATGGTTTCCGTAGATTCAAAGTTTGATTTGGTGCGAGTATTCTATTATTAAAAAACGCAAACCAATTTCTTTTACAGCTGTGTAGCTCATACCGCTCTGTGGTGCTGAGATTGAGGTAAGTTTTCGCTTCTTGCTTTGTATATTTGCAGTTATTCGTACTCGACTTTGAGTAAACACCCATAGAATAACGAGATAGCTCGGGCAATATGGAAAATGCTGTGTATGTATATATAGTGTTGCGAAAATTAAATACATGAAAAATTAAACAGAGATAGTCACGTATTTAAGAAGTACGAAGGAGATGAAAGGAGCCGACCGATGAAGGACTATTGGCGCCCGAAGTGTCTACTAGGGCCGGGACTGTTCTAGGCAACGTGTCTAGCCCCTTCTGGGCATTCTGTTTGATGTTTACCGACAAGCTACATAAGGAACCCCGCCTGACCTTAGTTAGTTTGCTCTCAGCTGTCTTCCAGTTGTCATCAGTGCGTTCTGTGCAATAGCACGACTTAGAAGTGCTGTATGTGAAGTACAGTGTTGTGCAGTGCCGTGTTTTTGTGAACTTCAGTGATCGTGAGTGAATTATTGGACTGTGTAATCTGAAGAACAGTGAAGCTATCAGTGCATACTGTGAGTAGTAATTAAGAATAATTAACCAAGTGTGTAGTGCATTGTTAAATAAATTGTAAAGTGATAAAACTGTGAAACTTGTGTGTGTTCAATTTTGCAATCCAAAAGAACTCTAATCAACAACGTTTTTCACTGATTTAGTAATAAACGTAACATTATATACACCATTTTTTCGAAAATCGCGTCATGAATACTACGGCCTCAATAGCTGATTTCCCTTACGTGAAATCTGTTAATAAACTACAGGATCACATAGAGTAAAAGTTGGAGTTATCTGACACTTGAGTGTGTGACCAAAATTATGGATAAGATTTACCGTTTAACCAGAAAACTGTAATAAAAAATCAAGAAACATTTTGAAATATACAATTCACCATCTTGGCTTTAAAAATCTTTATTTTCTCATTGTTCCATATTTCCCGAGCTGTCTCGTTATTCTGAAAGCTTTCCGTTCTTAAGCTGGTTCCAAGCTGGGATTTATCCTGGGAAAGCTTTATTTATCCTTGAACCATTGGAATTAAAATCCTTGTCATGAAATCAATATGGATCGAAATTAATTAAATCCAACCCAGCGGCGCAGTGGCGTGATCTTAAAATGGGTTCGGTACAAACAGTTAATCCCTCCATATAAAGTGTCTTTCACAAATTAATCAGCTGATTTGTTGGCATAGGGCCTAAGCTGTAGCGTCTGCACTCGAAGAATACTGCCCGTAAATATTTTACGACTGAAAATTATTTCAAAATAAAGTTTTATAAGGAGGTTGGGGATGAATTTCCAAGGCCTCTTAAAATTATAATACTGTTATATTGAAGAAAAAAAGAGATTCAACGATCCGAACAAAATGAAAGAAATTCTTTTGATAAAAAAGTCCGTCACGCAGTGGCTGCGTAAACTAAGTAGATTTTTCACGTGCTCTTATAACACATTTGTGATCTAAGCTACCACATATTCTCAATTTATGTGAAAAAAAAACAAAACCTGAGTAGAAGGAATGGGGTTACTGAAAGCGGAAAACAAAAAAATCCGTCACAAAACTAAGCAGATTTCCCACGTGAAGTTTTACAATAGAGAAATCTGCCTAATAACAATTGTAGTAGTAAGAAACCTCTAAACCTTAAACATTATTTAGGGCGAAATAACCCAGTAATTTCTAGCCCCAAAAAAACAGTTAACCTAACCTCTAAACCTATTCACGAGGGACGAATAGTTATGGAAACGGCCGCCAGAGCTCTCGGCGGAAAGTCCGAACATAGCTGGTGACCACACGCAGAATACAAATGCAAATATCTCGGTTAATATTCAAGATACAGAATAAATGTATAGAACAATATTTATAGTAAATTTGATTTGCTATTAATTTGATAACAATTATTCTATCCGACGCATAATAACGGAGATATATTGAATTTTCAAAAATCCTCCCCTCTAAACCTCCCCTCCCACTGGTCCGATTTCAGCTATTAACGAACTTGATCTGTCTTTTTGCATAAAACGTTTAAATATCGAGTTTGGTAACGATCAAACGAAAATTGCAACCGCTAGAGCGTTAACAGACATATATGTATATCTATGTACTATATATTTATACTGATGGCAGTAAGGATGAAACTCGAATCGGTTGTGCTTTTGCAGTTTTTAAAAGATATGAAATAATAGAAATACAAAAATTCAGACTTGGAAAACTGTGTATCAATAATCAGGTAATAAAAATTGCAATCTTAAATAGTTTACTGTACATAGACGACAAACAACCTTCAACACACATCAACATTTACACTGATAGCCACAATTCTTTACAATCACTTCAAAATTATACAATTCATGACCCTTTGACAGAAAAAATCAGACAGTTACTTACAAGACTTAAACAAAATAATATACACATACACTTTTGCTGGATCAAAGGGCATTCGGGAATTTTGGGAAACGATCTCGCTGATTTATCTGCAAAATCAGCGTCAAAAGATACCAAAATTCCAGAATGCTACAACAAAATAACAAAATCACACTTAAAAACACAATTACTTACTGACACAATTATTAACTGGACACGGAACAACAAATTCTTATTTTAATCGTTTTGGCCTAACAGATCAACCAAACTGTTACTGCGACTTTACTACTGAACAGACATACAGACACTTGCTCTATGACTGCAGACTACTAACGGACCAAAGAGAAGACTTTAAATCCCAATTAAAATGCCGACAAGAAAATTGGCCTGTTGAGGAAAAACTATTATTTTATAAACATAATAAACCATTAAAATAGTTTGCTGAACAAATGTATGACTTCTTGTATTCTTTGAAATTGAAATACAGATAAATTAATTAGTTATTCAGCATTGTATCCAAAATTTGTTTTTGTTTTTCTTTTCTTTTCTTTTTCTTTGTTGTAAATAATTTGATTGTCGTTATGTACTAATTATTGTACGGGACGTGTGGCTAATAAACTCCCTTCCTGTAAAGTTACTTCAGGAAGGATATAAATATATATATAATTTTGAACGGACCTCATTTTCGTCATTCCCTTAAGTGAAATCTGCTAAAAGTAATACTTCAGTTACGAAAAAATGAATAGAATAACTATTGTAGAGAATAAATAGTTCAACAAGTTTGGTTCTTTAACATTTTACGATGCTACTTATAATAACTGTGACATATTCCGACAATGTAAATTGTCGAAGTCCGAACATAGCTGGTGACCACACGCAGAATACAAATGCAAATATCTCGGTTAATATTCAAGATACAGAATAAATGTATAGAAAAATATTTATAGTAAATTTAATTTACAATAAGATTGATTCTATACAATTGTTCCATCCGACGCATAATAACGGAGATATTTTCAATTTTCAAAAATCCTCCCTCCCACTGGTCCGATTTCAGCCATTAACGAACTTGATCTTTCTTTTTAAGTAAAACGCTTAAATATGAAGTTTGGTAACGATCAAACAAAAATTGCGACCGCTAGAGCGTTAACAGACAAATATATATATATATATATATATATATATATATATATATATATATATATATATATATAAATATATATATCATTTTGAACGGACCTCATTTTCGTCATCTCCTGGTAGGATCGATGGACATTTGAGGAAATTTTTCAAAACTCCCGTCATGAGTACGACCTCAATAGCTGATTTCCCTTAAGGGAAATCTGCTAAAAAGGCTCTAGCGGTCCGTGATATTTTTTTGCTAGTTACCAACCTCGATATATAAGCGTTTTATCAAGTTCGTTAATGGTTGAAATCTGACCATAGGGAGGGTTAAGAGGTGTGTCATTTCAAACAGTATAACAAGATATCTTTGGGCCTTTTTGCTTCCACGATATTGGCGCTCATAAAGGGCTTTGAAGGCCAGTGAGATGAAGCAATAAGGGCGAAGTGGGTGGATAAATTGTGGGTTCGATTCGGTGGGAAGTGTGAGAGAGTTAGTGGCTAAGGCCGGTGGCAGAGAGCCAACACGGTGTACAGGTAGATGGAGCATCTCCAACAGATGGCGGTGGGCCAGTTAGGCCCCAGCTAGCTCCATCTTAGAACTCACACAACCATCTGCACATACAGGCAGCTCTTTGTATTATATACATTGTTATCAATATCAATATCTTCATTACTTACAGTAATCTACATTGCTAATAGTATTATTATTTGTTAACGCCCACATTTTGCAACTAAGGCTAATTGGGACAGGTTATCTACAGGTTACCACCCTTTTCTAGCCAGGGGGGTTTAATGAATTTCGCAACTAAATAATTTCCTTTGCCCAGGCGATAATCGAACTCGCCACTCTTGGTTTACCATGTGAGGTTAAGGTCAACGCTTTATCTCACTTGGCTAACCTGAGCCCTGCAAATAGTAAAAGTATCTTCTAGATTAATTAGCATCACTATCTTCAGCGCTGTCAATATTATGATGTTTTAGCGGTATGATATTTTTATTGAGGTCGTACTCATGACGCGATTTTCGAAAACTTTCTTCAAATGTCCATCGATTCTACACAGGAGATGACGTAAATCAGGTCCGTTCAAATATATATATATATATATATATATATATATATATATATTTGTCTGTTACCGCTCTAGCGTCGCAATTATTATTTAATCGTTACCAAACTCGATATTTAGTCGTTTTTATGTAAAAAGAAAGATCAAGTTCGTTAACGGCTGAAATCGGCCAGTGGGGGGGGGGGGGAGGTTTAGAGGGGAGGTTTTTTGAAAATTCGAAATATCTCCGTTACCATACGTCGTATCAAAAAAGTGTAAGGAACCACTCTTATTGCAAATTAAATTTGCTATAAATATTGCTCTATAAATTTATTCTCTATCTTCAATATTAACCGAGATATTTGCATTTGTATTGTGTATGTGGTCTGCAGCCCCTGCGTGACGGACTTTTATTCATATAAAACGTTAACAGACATATACATATACATAATTTTGAACGGACCACATTTTCTCCACTCTCCTGAGTTGCATCGATGGACATTTGAGGACATTTTCCAAAAATAGTGTCATGAGTACGGCCTCAAGTTCCCTTAAGTGATAACTGCTGAAATGTAAATATCTCGGTTAATATTCATGATAATTGATTGGCAATTAAATGTGCAATAAGGTATATAATTTTTTTTTTTCAACCTATAATAATAGAGGAAGGATCAAAAAGGTCAAACACCTCCCTCTTAATACTTCTTTCTTACGGCCAAGTACTTTCGGGGCGACCGTCCCATCATCAGTGCTCTTGACACAACATTAATACTTTCAAAAACATGTAATATATATATATATATATATATAATAATAAATGTAAAAGTCAACAAGTAGTCGAATATTAAAAACATTTAAAAACAAACAAATCTATAAAACGCAATGCTACACTTATGACTAAAACGTTACAAATAAATATTAAAAGCAACAAATAACAAAATAACTGGGAGATGGAGAGGAACTGACCTAGAGTTGGTCCCTATTGAGCCGACATCTCTGGCAAGACTGGGAG
>CM032228.1:247962500-248080000 GCA_019009955.1 Riptortus pedestris
CACCTCATAGGTGACCCGCGCCTAGAGTCGTTTGGAAATGACCCGCGCCTAACGGAGGGTTATGGGAAATCTGCTAAAACAGAATGTTAGACGGTAACTACTTAAAACTTAATAGCCTTCCCAAATAACGTTTCTGAGTAAGATATTCGCAAGTACAAATTAATGCAAGGGAGCTAATATTGGGCGCTATTTTACTTAGGGGTGGTTTTATGTAAATCCAAAGCCCGGTAGCGGCATTATTAGAGAGATGATAAAGATGCAGATTGGGTTAAGGAAAAGACAAGACCTGTATATATGAGGTGTAGCCCTATTGACAAGGCTGATCCTCTGCCAAGGTTATCCTGGCTTCATCTTGTCTTAATATAGGCCTACTTCTTGTCTTGACTCTAGCTCGTCTTGTTCAACAACAGCCTCCAGCCTCATCTTGTCATTCATCTCTCTAGTCGGCCATTCACAGAGTAAAAAGTCGTCAAACAGTTCTAATAATCATTGCAATTTTTAGCAGGGGAAATCTCCTATTGAGGTCGTGCTCATGAAGCGATTTTATAAACCTTTCTTCAAATATCCATCAATCCTTCCCAGGAGATGACGAAAATGAAGTCCGTCCAAAATTATATATATATATATATATATATATATATATATAAGATATATAATATATATATAATACCAAAAATTGCGACTGTTAACGCTGTAAGTCTGTTCGCAATTTTTGTTTGATTGTTACCAAACTCGATATTTAAACGTTTAATGTAAAAAGACAGATCAAGTTCGTAAATGGCTTAAATCGGACCAATGGGAGTGGGAGGGGGGGGTTTAGAGGGGAGGATTTTCGAGAATTCTAAATTTCTCCGTTACTATACGTTGAAATTGTGTTTAATTTCGCCTTTTGCGTTTTGTGTTCCTATCTCGTTTGTGTTCCTTTTGCGTTTTGTGTTCCTATCTCGTTTGTGTTCCTTTTGCGTTTTGTGTTCCTTATCATTTTTGTTTTCATTTTGTGCTTTGTGTTCCATTTCTGTTTTGTTTAATTTTGTTAATTTTTTTTTGTTTTTTTTTAAAGATACAAATCCTTTAGTTTAGAGCAACATCCCCGAAGCTGCGAAGCTCCAATAAATAAATAAATAAATATACGTTGATTTGAAAAAATTTTGTATAGAATTAAATCGAATTGGAAATTAGATTTGCTATAACCATATGTTATATATACTTACTTATATAATTTATTCCTCCTTTAATTATTAAAATGTTATTATTCGCATTATTTTATTAAATCTGGCTGAGGACCTGCTAGGACGATAGTGAGATTCCTGCTAAAAGCTAGTTCGGCCGTTTTCGTAACTGTTCGGCTCTCGTGAAATTTCTCTAGTGTATAACTTCACGTGGGAAATCTGCTTAGTTTGCGCAGCCCCTGCGTGACGGACTTTTTTTTTTCCTGTGTATTGCATGAGAGGACGTTTAGACCTAAATGCATAAGGTTATTAAGTTGATCAAATCAAATCTCTAACTCTGTTAATTTTTGCATGTAACGTTGAGTTTTTCGCAACTAATATATACATACATATATATATATATATATATATATATATATATATATATATATATATATTCTATTTTTAAGGCTACATCGCTGGGTAATATTTTCATTGTGAGGAGTTCGGCTATCTACTCCAGCAGTTTGAATTTTCGTTGGATTGCGAATATTTGATTAAAATGCGTCCATCTTCGTCAGCCAGTGTTTTAGCAGATTTCCATTGAGGTTTTATTCATGACGTAATTTTTGAATTATTCCCTCAAATGTCCATCGATCCTACCCAGGCCATGACGAAAATGAGGTCCGTTCAAAATTATTTACATATCTATCTATCATCTATCTATCTATCTATCTCTCTCTCTCTCTCTATCTCTCTATATATATATATGTATATATGTGTGTGTGTGTGTGTGTGTGTGTGTGTGTGTGTTAACGCTCTAGCGGTCGTAATTTTTGTTTGATCGTTATCAAACCCCATATTTAATCGTTTTATGTAAAAAGGAAGATCAATTTCGTTAATGGCTGAAATCGGACAAGTGGGGGGGGGGGGTGGGGAATTTTGACAACTCGATATATCTCCTTTCCTATAAGTCTTATCGAATAATTGTATAAAAACAATCTTATTGAAAATTAAATGATCTATAAATATTGTTCTATACATATTTACTGTATCATGAATATTAACCGAGATATTTGGATTTTATAGTTTTCAGCCTAGAGCAAACCCCCATTTCTACTTATGTTAAACTGACAATACTAGGTTATGTAATAAACCATATTATTCAAAGCTTAAATCCCAAATATTTTTTTCAAGAGACCTTTGTTATACGCAAATATGCTAATGTGTTCTGGTGACCCCCCTTCTTTAGTTTTTGGACTACATAAATTTTATTTATTGAGATAAAAATTATTCTGATTCATTATAAATTAGAGTACTATATAGTAAATAGGTATCAATTAAATTAATATATTATATTCAGATATATTTTAGTAATTGTTTTTCTTTCTGACGAGAGTCGGGTTGGCAGACCTGCTTGTTTACATTTCAGACGCTTCCCGCCTGGAAGGGAAAGATTTGTTATTACCGTTAGTAATTATTCACATAATATTCAATGTGGTGTTGTGTTAGCAGTATGCAGATTTATCTATTATTCAACTTCACGGTGGGAAATCTGCTTAGTTTACGCAGCCCCTGCCTGACGGACTTTTTAATATGAATAAATCATATAATTTGGATTTTTTATTATAGCTTTCCATGTTTAGGAGAGTATGACGCCGTTCACGCCGTTTATTGTATTTGTTCTCTTGGTAATATCGACAGCTTCTAGTATATTTAAGTGTGTAGTACATCGCCTACTACGCCAAAGTTTGTGCGTTTACTTTTGCTATCTAAAAGAACACTAATAATCAACGTTTATTATTTTAGCAGATTTCCCTTAAGGAAAATCTGCTATTGAGGTCGTACTCATGACGCGATTTACGAAATTTGTCTTCAAATGTCAATCGGTCGAAATTATTGTTTAATCGTTACCAAACTCGTTATTTAGACGTTTTATTTAAAAAGAAAGATCAAGTTTATTAACGGCTGAAATCGAACTAGGGGAATGGGGGGGGAGTTTAGAGGGGAGGTTTTTCGAAAATTCGAAATATCTACTTTACCATACCTCGGATCGAAACATTGTCCAGAACCAATCTTACTGCACATTAAATGCACTATATACATTGTTATATACATTTATTCTCTACCTTCAATATTAACCAAGATATTTGCGTTTTTCAGTTTTCAGCCTTCAGCAAACCCCCACTTCTACTCACGTTACACAAACAATACTCTCTTATATAATAAACTACATTATTCGAAACTTAAATACCAAATATTATTTCATTGAACTTTTACTTTGTGAGATATATGCAAATACGTTCTATTGACCTCCTTCTGTTCATTTTTCATTATGGCTACTATGTCCGCTCTTCTTGGAGTGCCGTCTGAGGAATTACAAGTCACCTCTTCAAATATATCCCAATCAGGGTGCTTCTTTATATATATTTATATAATTATGAAAGGACCTCATTTTCGTCATATCCTGAGTAGGATTAATAGACATTTGAAGAAATTTGTCGAAAATCGCGCCATGATTACGACCTCAATAGCTGATTTTTCCTAAGGGAAATCTGCTAAAACTGGGAATTTCTGGGAATGCATTAGAGATAAAAAAAGTTGTTAAAGGAGGGGGCTTCTTGTGTTCTTGGATTACTAAAATTTGAGTGATTGAGATAAAACTGATTCTGATTCATTACAATTTACTGCAAGCTTTTAGTCAATAAAATGAATATGTTTTTGAAGTTATATTTCTTTAATTGTTTGTCCTTCCGTTATCTATCTATTCAGTGCTATGAGGTTGGCTGACCTGTTTGTTTTCAATTCAGCCGTTTTCCGTTGTAGAGATTATTAACTTGTTTTGTAAATTGACTAAATGATATCTCATTACCGTTTGTATTTATTCACTTAATATTCAAGGTAGTGTCGTAGGTTGTTACCTTTATGTATATTTGTCTATTGTAAAACTTCGCGTGGGAAATCTGGTTAGTTTACGCAGCCCCTGCCGTCCGGACTTTTTGAATTCTTACGCCATATACTCGTGACGCTGTGCGGCAGGAAACAAAGATAGTGAGAGTAATAATTTTAAGGGCGGGGAGAGGCGATGGGGAGGGGTTTAAAAGGTAGGATTTAAGGGTAGCGAATGGATTGGGCTTCAATATGAGGGGATATGAAGGACTGGGGTAGCTCTCGGGGAAATATGGGGTTACACCACTCAAGCAGGGATTATCAGGGCGATATCTGTGTCCCTACATTCGTCAATATCATGCCCTCTCTCATTTATAGCCGTCTCACTGGGGCTCTACAAATAGCCGGGGATTTATGCAGTTTTCTACCGCCACTGGAACGATATCACACGACGTCATATTTGACTCTATTCCATATTTCTCCATTAGTACATTGCAAACACAACTAGAAATGAAATGTTCAATGACGTTAAATGCTTTCCGTGATGCGATATTTGTAGTATGTTTCATAATTATCGATCACACACACAAAAATAAAAGTGAATCATTTTTATATCATTTGTAACATATAATAATTATGTCTTAATGTTTACAACGCATCTCATACCATATGCATGAGTGCTGTATCTCATTGAACTCAATTGTTGAAATCTGCCCTTTTACAACTTTTTTTTATCTCTAATGTATTCCCAGAAATTCCCAGTTTTAGCAGATTTTCCTTAGGAAAAATCAGCTATTGAGGTCGTAATCATGGCGCGATTTTCGACAAATTTCTTCAAATGTCTATTAATCCTACCCACCTCACCAAAGGACCTCACCTTTCATAATTATATAAATATATATAAAGAAGCACCCTGGTTGGGATATATTTGAAGAGGTGACTTGTAATTCCTCAGACGGCACTCCAAGAAGAGCGGGCATAGTAGCCATAAAGAAAAACAAAAAAAAAGCCCTCATCCTGGATCCTAACGTCCGTTATGAGATGCACAAAAATCAAGCAGACGAGGTGGACCAAGAGAAAAAATCAATATATTAACCGTGCTGCCGCTATTTCTCAAAAAAATTCCAAATACAAGACTGGGCGGTTATGGGACTACTGTTCGGCTCAAGAGGAGTCCTCCACCAAAAAAAACGGTGAACACATTAACAGAACATGGGCTGACAAAAGATGATTTGAAGGAGTTATCCACACTTATACTAAAATCATTGATAAGAATCGTAAATCACCATTTATACAAAAAATATAGATGAAAAAGTTAAGCTGCACCCTCACCTGAGATACCCCCCTAATCTGCATGCGTACTCATGGTACCCATGGCCCACAAATGCATGCGAACTACTGGCCGACAGTAGCCAATTTATAGATGATGTTTTTAAGTATTTAAGAAATATTGGGTTATTTGATGAAATATAAAACCTATTATCTATAATTATGAAAGTTATATATTTAGCATGTTAAAAATCGCCATTTTGTACATTTATAACATTTAGCATTGTAAAATTTTTAATATTTATCTAATTTTGTAAAATTATATTTCAATATGTCAAAAGATGAATCGCCATTGTAGCGGCTTCTCAAATAAACAAATAAAAAAATAATCTGCACGCATTCAATTTATTCCAAATTTTCATTTAAAATTTAAACAAAATTAAAAAAAAAAAAAACATCATTACCAAGAAATTGGCAGATTAGGAGGCTGACCACACAGGTACCCTCAGAAAGAGGGCAGCTTATTTTGTTTGTTTGTATATGTGTGTGTGTGTGTGTGTGTGAGAGAGAGAGAGAGTGTGTGTGTGTGTGCGTGTGTGTGAGAGAGTGTGTGTGTGTGTCTGTTAATTTTTGCTTGATCGTTACCAAAGTCGATATTTAAATTATATTTATATTTTGTTTTTATGTAAAAACAAAAAAAGACAGATCAAGTTCGTTAATGGCTTAAATCGAACAAGAGGGAGGAGGGTTATAAGGGGATTATTTTCGAAAATTCAAAATAACTAATTACTATACGTCGGATCGAAACATTTTATAGAGCCAATATTATTGAAAATGTAGTGTTCTATAAATACTAAATACATGTTATATACATTTTTTTTTTCATTATCTTGATTATTAAACGAGATATTTGCATTTTTTAGTTTTGGCAATCAGTAAACCCCCGCTCTTACTCATATCATATTTAAAAAAAGGTGTTATATTATGAAGCACTTTATTTGAAGCCTAAATGCCAAATATCGTTCTTATTTAACTTTTACGTTTTGAGACAAATGCAAATACGTGATGCACATGGGAAATCTGCTTAATCAAGCCCCTGCGTGTCGGACTTTTTAATTTTCATTCTTCGTTAAACCGCCTTCCGTCTTAACCCTCCTCCCCTACCTTTGTATCCTATGACACATATACTACTCCTGGGTCGTGTACGACCCATGGACCTGAAATTCATCTTGTCATATAAAAATAAATCATTTAGTATTTAAAATGAAAAGTACAAAACTTATGAAGTATAGAAACATCATTTTTAATCTTGAAAAGGCAAACAAAGGTAAAAAATAAATAACAAATTGTAAAAACAAAATTAATGAACAGGTAAATAATACATTACAAGAAATATTACATTACACTATGTTACAAGGCAATTTAATCCTTCATATTTTAAATATTATATTGGTGATTTTGAAATATTCAATCTAGCTTCGGTCAAACAAGATGGACAAATACTCATTTTGTGTTCACCTCAAATAGATTTTTGGCAAAGCTGACAGCTGGAATTGCTTATTCGATCCTTGTTCCAGGGACAGAAACTGCACCTAGCTCGTTTTGAAGTTTCTGAAGATTTTGTAGGCCCTGGCTCTACCATTTCCTTTTTTTAAAAAATTGGTTATTGCCAATTTTAGACCTCCTGGAATGGGCTTGGACATCCGTTGTTCTAGGTGCGGAGTGGCGAGAGCGATGGCTAGCGTTTTCAGAAATTGCGACCGATATTTGTTAGTATTTGGTAACTGGTTCAATAAGGCTCAGAACATATTGAGATGGTAGTAATAAATCTCTTTAGCTTCCCCTTTTGGGCCTGGCAAATGAGTAATTATGTTTTTTTGGGAGTTCTGGAGTACTTAGTGCTTATAGGTTTGTTAGCCCAAATAGTTTCCAGATTCTTCCCGAGTACAAAATTTACTTCATCATTTTCTTCTCCAGGGGAAAAAGGTAAAACATCATCTCCCTGGTCGGAAGTATATTCTTCATCGTCAGCTACATCGTCATCATTGGCGATAATTTCGTCGCCAGGTTCACTAGACTCGCCGCTTGGGTCTAAACCGTCTTCTTCCTCCATCTGCCGGGACAATTCCTCTCGAATTTCATCATCAGTAATTAAAAGGCGTCGTTCGGCCATCTTTACTGCAGAAGAAAACAAAATAATTAGACCAGACAGAAGAAAACAATTTAGAATATTCATGACACATAAGCTACCCCTGGGTCGTATGCGACCCACACTTGCAGATTTTTCTAGAAAAATACTAGAATAAAGGTTAGAAAAGCAACCACACTTACCTTATCGCTAGTACAGCTTCCAGAGGACTTACTGGGAGGGTAATAGACCCCCTCCCCCCTCCCCACCTTGCACAGGTGCGTTCAAGCGCCGAAAATCAGCTCTGGGTCGCCCACGACCCAGTGGGTAGGGGAGGAGGGTTAATAGATTTCCATAATTGTGGAGGTTCACAAATATTTAGACGCCAAAAGAGCTCTGAGAAATGGGTACACATGGATATCACACTGTCAAAATCAGGTCAGGGAGATTGAAAACGGATAATTTCAATAAAATCAAAAGATTTTCCACATTCCAATACTTCGTATAAGGAAGGAAACCCCCCCTTAAAATTAGCTCAGTACAAATTGCTTCACAATATCTAATTGTATATATTAATTAATTTGTTTACCACCAAAAAGTGGCCGAAAACGAATTAGCCATGAGTAAAATATTAAATTTCCCTTCCATTAAATGAGGAAAACGCTTTTTGTATTTACACAATATGTAATCTACACGAAGATATGAGGAAAGGTGAATGCCGGAAAGCTGGAAATTTCGTTTCCAAAAACGTGAGTATGGATAACAAAGGTGGATGAGGTACAAACACATTTCAGACAATTTGCATATGGAAGAGGTTATCAGTTTACCTCATACAGGTCCATGAAAATTCCCGCCACGCAGGGGATGCGTGAACTAAGCAGATTTCCCACTTAAAGTACAATATACAATAGAGAAATCTCCATACGAGTGCCGATCAGTTACGGAAACGGCCGAACTAGCTTTTGGCAGGAGCCATAGCACGTCCGTTACATTTAATAAAAATGCAAATATCTCGGTTAATATTCAAGATAGAGAATAAATGTAAATAACATTATATATAGTAAATTTAATTTGCAATAAGATTGGTTCTATACAATTTTTCGACCCAACGTATAGTAACGGAGATATTTCGAATTTTCGAAAAATCCCCTCTCTAAACCCCCCCCCCTCCTACTGGTCCGATTTCAGCCATTAACGAACTTGATCTTCCTTTTTATATAAAATGATTAAATTTCGAGTTTGGTAACGATCAAATCAAAAAAAAAAATTGCGCGTGAACAGACACACACACACACACACACACACACACACACATATATATATATATATATATATATATATATATATATATATATATATATATATAAATCTTAATTTTATAAATCTCCTGTCACGATGTTTGTCCCGCGTTGGACTCCTAAACCTACTTAAACCGATTTTTAAATTAAATTGGGCACCCCGTGAGCAGTCTGGGTCCAACTTTGAGAGATAGGCTTATATTTAAGTTTTTCTCGGAGACGAACAGGAGTGGGGGTTATAAGGGAGGCCTGGAAATAAAAAAGTCGCGATATTTCGTTTTCATATTGGATGTTTTCGCAAATACCGCACAATAACAAAAGTTGTTTATTTTGAGTTATTAGAGTTAACTTTTGTCATAAAACACCTTTCATTCGTTGTTCCGAAGTTTAGAATTTAGTTATATCGCTTATGAACTATAGCGGGAGTCAACAATATTATTTGGGGTGACAAAAGACCCATCCGAACATAAATAAAACTCGGTATGTGTAATAGCACTAACGCTTTAAATTTATAAGATGCCATACCAACATTTCTAGGTATGGGCAGGATATAGGGGGTTTTAAGGGATAGCCAGAAATTAAAATAGCGATATTTCGTTTCCCATGGGTTTATATCGGCAAATATGAACATAAACAAAAGTTGTTTATTTTGCTTTTTAAGAGTAGCTTTTGTTTTATATACTTTTTTCGTATACCGAATTTAAACCGAGATATAACTCTAAAATTATAGCGGAAGTAAAAAATTTTATTTGGCACAAAAGACTCAACCGATAATAAATATAAAAACCACTCTGTATGTGTATTAGCACTAAACGCCTTTCCTTATACAAAAGCCATACTATTTCCTAGGGACCCACAGGAGTTGGGTGGTTTATAATGGAGAACCTGAAATTAAAAATATTTGCTATTTCGTTTCCTGTTGTAGTTTCGGCAAATATGCACATAACAAAAAGTTTGTTTTTATTTTGTTATTTATGAGAAAACTTTGACCTCAAGAAATTCTTTTCAATATGAACTACCAGGTACCTCACCTGGAAAAATTAATTCAAATGTATGTTAATATATTAGTCCTTAATAATTCAAATTCTATTGCATAATGCACAGGAAGCGGGAAATATGACAATATGGAGGTCAGTGAAGTCTTACACTAAAAAATTAATTTTTTTATTAAACAAATTCTACAGAAACGAAGGGTATTAACCTAAACCACTGGGACGGGGTAAATGTCAAAATAATTGTGCAAAATAAAGCAATGCCAAAAAAAACTACCATCAAGATTCAGCCTCAAATGAATTCTCGAGCGAAAGCCGGGTATATGAGTCTAGTAAATATATAAAATTTTTGAACTGAAATAATACGGTCGTCCATCTCACTGGGTAGTGGGTGGTGTGGTGGGGAGGGATAGCATGTAAGGACAATCAAATATTTTCGAAAAATCACGACATGTGTACGAACCGACAATTAGGCTTATTTCCCTTAAGTTGCTTACTGAAGGTTGAAAGCAATACATTATAACTAACTCCCTTACAATTTTGTTATGCGCAAAAAAAATGTATAAAACAAGAATTGTAGATCATCAGTTGGTTACTGTTATTGGCTTTATACCGTTTGGCAATCCGACTCAAAATGACGGAAATATTTTGAATATTCTAGTTCCAATTTCAACTGTTAACTAACTTTATACCAACATATCTAAAACACAAATACTAACATATCTAAACCACATTCAAATACTAACATATTTATCTAAAACACATTCAAATACTAACATATCTAAAACACATTCAAATACTAACTTATTTATCTAAAACACATTCAAATACTAACATATCTAAACCACATTCAAATACTAACATATCTAAAACACATTCAAATACTAACATATCTAAAACACATTCAAAATTAACTAACATATATATCTTAAGACACCAATCAAATACTAACATATATTATCTAAAAACACATTCAATACTAAACATATCTAAACACACATTCAAATTACTAACATATCTAAAACCACAATTCAAATACTAACCTATCTAAAAACCACATTCAAATTACTTAAACATATCTAAAAACACATTTCAAATACTAACTATTTATCTAAAAACACATTCAAATACTAACATATTTATCTTAAATCACCATTCAAAAATACTAACTTATCTAAAACACATTCAAAATACTAACTTATTTTATCTAAAACACATTCAAGATAACTAACTTATAACTAAACCACATTCAAATACTAACCATATTTATCTATAAACACATTTCAAAATACTAACATATCTAAAACACAATTCTATACTAACTATATTTATCTTTAAAACCACTTTCTAAATACTAACATATCTAAACACCACATTCAAATTACTAACATTTTTATCTAAAAAACCAGATTCAAATATCTAACATATCTTAAAACCCATTCAAAATACTAACCATTTTTAATCTAAAAAACCATTCAAAATTACTAACTTATTTATGCTACAAACCACATAACAATACTAAACATATTTATCTAAAACACATTCAAATACTAACATATCTAAAACACATTCAAATACTAACATATCTAAAACACATTCAAATACTAACATATCTAAAACACATTCAAATACTAACATATTTATCTAAAACACATTCAAATACTAACATATTTATCTAAAACACATTCAAATACTAACATATCTAAAACACATTCAAATACTAACATATCTAAAACACATTCAAATACTAACATATCTAAAACACATTCAAATACTAACATATTTATCTAAAACACATTCAAATACTAACATATCTAAAACACATTCAAATACTAACATATCTAAAACACATTCAAATACTAACATATTTATCTAAAACACATTCAAATACTAACATATTTATCTAAAACACATTCAAATACTAACATATCTAAAACACATTCAAATACTAACATATCTAAAACACATTCAAATACTAACATATTTATCTAAAACACATTCAAATACTAACATATTTATCTAAAACACATTCAAATACTAACATATCTAAAACACATTCAAATACTAACATATCTAAAACACATTCAAATACTAACATATCTAAAACACATTCAAATACTAACAAAAATCACACTAAAACACATCAACTTTACAAAAACATATAATACAAAATAGAATAGGTCTACGGCATATCTAAAAAGATTTAAAAGGGTTAACTTTTATTATATTCTTTAGACAAAGCATGGATATGAGAAATAATCAGATATTAAAGAAATATTTTCCATAATATAAAAGTACAAAAAAGGCAAGCACATGAAGGAGTAAATATATCATCCTAATAATGCCAACCACCATCGCTGTGGAACAGAAAACTAAATAAAAGAAATAAAAAAATATAATATAAATGTACTAGTATATAGGAATAACATAATTTATTTATTAAAACCATTTTAAATTGTTGTCTTTATTACTAGCCTAATATTTATTAATTGTCTTCATTACTAGTATTTACTTTTTTTTTGTTGTTTCAGTTTTTGATATTTTTCTATAATTTTGTTTTCATTTTACATTGTGAAACTTTGAGCCAAATCGCCGATGCGGGTGCTCCTGTATAAATAAATAAAAAAAACCTAATACTCAGTTTTAACACAAATAAAATCAGAAAATACGAAAATTATTTTCAATCGAAAGAAAGGCTACAAAAAAAAATGTGTGTTTCAATTAGCGTTTTTTAAGGTTTTACACAGCGTAAACGAAATAAAAAACTGAATTCCACGATCTTGTTTTAAAGAGTTGCCGCGCCGAACATACTACGTTGTAAAATCTGACAAGCAAATGGGTATTTTTAATTAAAATAAATTTAGTCGGTTCTATTTTTGTTATTTTTTTTCTTTCATTTTAAATTGCCTAAAATATATACTATTTTTGTTTTTCCATAGAACAGTGACCAATGTTAGCGTAGCCACGATGCCTGAAATTGAGTAATAATGAAAAGGTAATATCTGATAGCTAATACGTTTATATCACCTAACCCGTACGTTTTGCTTTGCCGATAATTTCAAAAACGTCCGGAACATAATAAAAGTCCGTCGCGCAGGGGGCTGCGTAAACTAAGCAGATTTCCGACGTAAAGTTATACAATAGAGAAATCTCCATACGAGATCCGAGCAGTTACGGAAATGGCCGAACTAGCTTTTGGTGGGAAATTCACTCGTGCGTTATCCGCCTACATTTAATAAAAATGCAAATATCTCGGTTAATATTCAAGATAGGGTAATAAATTTTATAGGAACAATATCTTTTATAGTAATTTTAATTTACAATAAGATTGGTTCTATACAATGCAATTGATCCGACGTTTGGTAACGGGGAATATTTCGAATTTTCGAAAATTCCCCTGCCTATACCACCACCGCCTTGTCCGATTTTCAGTCATTTAATGAACTTGATATGTCTTTTTGGCATAAAAATGTTTAAATATTGAGTTTAGGTATCGTTCAAACAAAAAAATTGCCGACCCTCTTGAGCATTAACAGACAAATAAATATATATAAATCTTTATATTTTTTATTTATTTTTTTTTAAATATATATATATAATTTTATATTTTATATTTATATAAACTAGCTGAGAGTACCCGGCTTCGCTCGGGACTTCATTTGGGGTCTGAATGTTGGTGGTAAATTTTTTGGCAAGGCTCTTTCTTTGCTCAATAATTATGACATTTACCCGTCCCAGTGTTTTAGGGTTAACACCCCGTCGTTTATGTGGATATGTTAATAATAAAAATTATTTTTTTATGCAAGACTTTCACTGTTCTGCCATATTGTCATATTTCCCGTTTCCTGTGCATTAAAAAATGCATAGATTTGAATTAATTAATGAGAAAAATATTGACATACATTTGATATATTTTTTCAATTTGGAGGTACCTGGTAGTTCATAATTGATAAGCAGTGTTGAGGAAAATTTCTCTAAATAACAAAAGAAAAAAAAAGAAACAACTTTTGTTTATTTGCATATTTGCCGAAACCCCCAATAGGAAATCACTATTTTTAATTTCAGGCCTCCCGTTTACAAATCTCCCACTCCTGCCTGGGCCGTCCCTAGAAATTGTATGGCTTATTATAAGGTAGCGTCTAGTGCTAATTGAAAATACCGAGTTTGGTTTAGTTCGGTTGAGTCTTTTGTGGCCCAAATAAGTTTAATTGTGGACTCCCGCTATAGGTTTTAAGGGTATAACTCATTTATACTTCCGTTACACGGCAAAAGTGCATGTAACAAAATTGTTACTACTAAATAAACTATAACGAATGAACTTGTGTTATGGTGCATAATTTGTTGAAACAGCAATAGGAAAGCGATATATCACTATTTTTAATTTCAGGCCTTCCATATATCCCCCACTAGTGCCCGTCCCTAGAAATTGTTAGTATGGCTTCTTATAAGGAAGGCGTAAGTACTAAACTCAAATACCGAGTTTGGTTTAGTTCGGTTTTGAGTCTTTTGTGCCAAATAAAATATGTGGACTCACTCTTTAGGTTTTAGAGTATAACTCAATTTTTTAATTACGTATACGGACTAAGTGAATTTAACAATACGCTACTCTAAATTACACAATAAATCAACTTGTTGTTATGTTCATATATGCCGAAAAACCAATAAGAAACGAAATATCGCCTATTTTTATTAATTTCTGGCTTACCTTATATCCCACTCATACCCCGTACCTAAAAATGTTTGGCATGGCTGTTATAACGAAAGCGTTAGTGCTTAATACACATACCGAGTTATATTTTTAGATTTGGTTTGATTCTTTTGTGCCAATATAAAATAGGCTCACTTCCTCTATTGAGTTTAGCGTATATTTCCGATTATTACTCGGTATACGAAGATAGTGTATATAACAATAGTTACACTAAATAACAAAATTTTTAAACCAACATTTGTTATGTGGCATATTTGCCGAAAAAACCAATAGGAATCGAAATATCGGTTTTTTTAATTTCTGGATTCCCTTATAACCACCATTTTGTTTCGTCTCAGAGGATTATTAATATAGCCTAAAGGTCAAAGTTGGGGTTAGTAGTAATATACATACCAAGTTTTCATAAAATTCGGTTCAGCCGTTATGCGTGAAAAGGGGTAACAAACAAACAAACAAACAAAATAAACAAACAAACAAAACAGACACCAAAGGAAACTCAAAATGCAAGATATGGTGTCTATGACATGTGAATCGTATAGTTATCAGTGAAATTTACGCGAAAAAAATCAATGTACAGACAGACTGGTTAACAATTTTATATATATATAGATATATATATATATATATATATATATATATATATATATATATATTACTTTGAGCAGACCTCATTTTCGTCATGGATCTCATCTACTGGGTAGGATCGATGGACATATGAAGAAATTTTTCGAAAATCACGCCATGAGTACGACCTCAAAAGCTGATCTCCCTCAAGAGAAATCTCCTAAAAGGATAAGGAAAAATAAAAGATTACAAGTTTCTGTCTTTAAAATGTCGGATTTCTATCGACTCGTCTTTAGTCAATAATTCCCATTTTAAGTTCTTGGACTATTAAAATTTGATTGTTGAGATAAAAATTATTCTAATTCATTATAAATTACATTACTAGATATAGTAAATAGTTTTCAATAAAATTAATACGTTATATTCAGATATATTTCCTTAATGGTTTTTCTGTCCTTCGTACGAGTAGAATTCAAGTTGGCTGGCTTGTTTGCTTACAATTCAGATGTTTTCGGTTGTAGAGTTATTAACTTGTAATTTAAAGATTTTCCTTACCGTTTGTATTTATTCACTTAACCCTTCACAGGCAAGGCTGGGTCGCCGGTGACCCAGAGGTTGGTAAAAATAATATTCTGAGTAAAGTAAGGGAAGGAGGGGAGGGGGAGTGCACGGTACCCCTCCCCTCCTTCCGAGAGTTGATGAAAAAGAAATTGAGAATCAGCCTGGACCCAGCACTTCAAGACGTCGGTGTGCTTTTTGTGAAAAATCAAGAGATCGTAAGGGTACATCAAACTGCGCTCATTGTAATCGCAGCCTATGTGCTGAGCATATGCTAAGTATTTGTTCTCGATGCATTACCAGAGTCCCACCTGAAGAAGATGAAGAAATAGAAGATTGTTAGATTGTTCTGAGTTTGAAGTATTAGTGAACTTTCATTACTAAGAGTTTATTCCTTTTTTTTTTATTTTTTTATCCCTCATATTTTCTTATTCTTTTTTTCCGTAGAGTTTTTTTTATATATATTTTTTCTGTAAGAGTTTAAACTATTTATTTTGATCTGGAAAGTTTTTGACTGTTCAGAGTAGGAAAAATTATTGCTGGACTGCCGGATGAAATGGAAGACTGATAACTTACTGCAAATTATTTAATCACTAAGATTTTATTAAATTGTCTCGTCTTTTTTAGCTGGAATTTTTTTTATTTTTTTCCTACTAGGAGTTTACTCGTTTAATTTTTATCTTTTATCCTACACGGATACCAAAGGTCTGGAACTCGTTCCTACTAATTTAAGTATAGTTCCTACTAATGTAAGTTTTTGTATTTTTATCATATTATATATATTGCTAAATAAAATCAATTTTTCAAACTATACTTTCTTTTTTTTATATAAAAAAAACAACAACTGGAATATTTTTGTTAAAATGAAAAAAATGTGCTGTAAATATGACTGGGTCACCCGTGACCCAGCTTGCCTGCAATGTAATTTTCATATACCTTGTCTGTGAAGGGTTAATATTCGCGTTGGTGTTACCAGTAATGTATATTTATGTATAGTAAACCTTCGATTGGGAAATCTGCTTAGTTTTCGCAGGCTATGCGAGACGGACTTTTTATTTAATAGTTATTTCGTAATAACAAGGAATCATTTCGTTTTCTACATTCTGGCAGAAACGTTTTCAATCATTTAAAACAGTTTCGTTATAGAAGGGCTTGTGTATTCTCCCCGGAGAATGGATGCTGTCTGCGGAACGGTTGATTGAGGAAAGAGCTGTAAAGTAGCCGCTGTCGTTGGACTTTAATCGCCAATCAAAGTTTCTTCTTTATGCCCTGAAGAGGCCCCTTCAAGGGCAGAAACTGCTCGATTCCCATTAACTATTTGAAAAGGTTTCAGCTCGACTTGCCCCGGCTCTTGGATTAACCCTTCAGAGTGTCACAATGCTCCATTAATAGTTTGGCCCTTTCTCCAGCTTATAGTTGGATTAACTTGTAGCTTGCTGGAGTCTAGGGCTGCTGCACCTTGGCTACTGGAGTACTGTCATCCGTAACCAATTCACAACTTCCTTTCAAGTCAGCCGAAGGTACGACATAACAGTAATATCCATTAAGCATAAACTTGCTTACAGTCAAGCTAACGGGTCTTTTTTACTTAACACATGCCAGTTAATTTTCTAAGTAAAAGGTGATCACGATAACATATCATTTGATATTAGATACGCCTACTACCATGTGATCATTTATCTTCAGTATACTTTCAGGTTAAAAGTTTAGGGAGTGTTTATTTTTATTATGAATCTTTTAAAACTTAATAAGTTGATCTATTCCGAAGAAAAAGCTTTTCAATATTTACAGAAGTATGGAGTACTTCACAGAAAGAGAAAGTGTAAAAAAGGACATTATATGAAGATTTATTTCAGCAAAACTAGATCGCCATTTTATCAATGCAATATGAGAAGTTGTAGGCAATACGTTGCTGCGCTTAATGGTACATGGTTTAAACATTGTAAAATTTCATTAAGGAAATGTTTACTATTCATATACGCATGGGCAAATGGATACGCAACTACAAAATTTTGTAAGAAGGAATTGAATATATCTAAAAAAACAAAAACAGATTGGAAGAATATGCTCAGAGAAATTTGTGCTATGGATATTTTAGAAAAATCAATGATAATTGGTGGAGAGGGTTTAAACGTTGAAATTGATGAAAGTTGTTTTTCTAAAAGAAAATACCAAAAGGGAAGACTCTACCCAAATCAATGGGTTTTTGGAGGTGTATGTAGGGAGAACAGAGAAGTTTTCCTCTATGCTGTACCGGACAGAACAGCTGAAACATTAACGGAGTGCATAAAAAATTCAATACGACCGGGTACAACAATTCCAGGAATGAGGTACAAACATTTTACTGTCAATCATAGTGAAAATTTTGTTGACCCAAAAACAGGTGCACACACTCAAAGAATTGAGTCGCTATGGGCTAGTATAAAAAGAAGAAACAAAAACGAATGTGGAACTAGAAGAACTTTGTTTGATTCATATCTTTGTGAATTTATATATAGGAGAAGATATGAAAATAGGGACATTTTTGAATGTATATTGGAATCAATGAGAAACTATTGGCCTCCACAATGAAAAATGTTATTAATTTCATTTATGGTTATATTCATGTTTACTAGAAACCTTGGTTATATTTAAATAAACAATTGTTAACAAAAAATCTTCACTGTTATTGATATAATAATGAGTTAAATCACTGGCATGTGTTAAGTAAAAAAGACCCACGCCAAACTTCCAATTGATACCAGCTGGTCATGTTAGCTGACCTGAACGGACACATAACTGGTTGATTGCTAGAATAGTTATTTATTATACAAGTGACGAAAGTAGATCATTTTACAACTCGAAGAAACGTTTTACCGCCTCGCTTCTGCCTCGTTGTGGTAAATTTTTCCACGAGAATTGTAATTACTACTTTCTGTCACGAAAGTGTAATATATAATTTTTTTCTGTAATCGTGTAATACATGATCAAGATCTAACCAGAATATGAACAAAATTAGGATGTTTGGTGAAGATTATGGTATGTATTTTGTTGGTAGTTTATATAAGCGATGTTTGGTGAAAGGTTTAAAGCGATAGTTATAAAACAACTAGTTATGCAATTGTGAAGTAGTGCAGTTTTATAAACAAGTGCAGGTTTATAAAACAAGGAAGGCAATTATTATATATTTATAAAATTTATTAAAATATATTGATTATTTTTCCACGAAAAATTCATTCACATTGTCAAATTTATTTTTGCTAAAATAAATTCCCTTACAATGTATTTTAAGAAAACATTTAAAAGCATTTTTGGATTTTCCAACTTCAAATTATTTTTTAATTTATACTTAATTACTGATTAAGAAGGCAATTTCACTTCGTTCCACTCTATTAGGCAAAAATGTATTTTATCACTTTCTTCACTCATTTCAGTTTTGTAATGTTACCATTATTCAACGATTACAGAAAAAGATATATTTGTAACATCTACTTCAGCCTATGGACTAATATATAGACTACCAGCATATTTTTATATATTTGCCTCTTAACGCTCAAGCGGTCGTAATTTTTGTTTTATCGTTACCAAACTCGATATTTAATCGTTTTATGCAAAGGTCAAGTTCTTTCGTACTATACGTCGGAACGAAAACTTGTATAAAATCAATCTTATTGCTATCAAATGTACTATAAATATTGTTATATACATTTATTCTCTACCTTGAATATTAAAAGAGATATTTGCCATGTTCATATTCGGCTATTGTCGGTTCTGTTCATACCATCCGATGAAAGTTAGTTTGGCTGTTGGCTCCTGAAATTGGTGTAGAGGCTGGTGTATGCTTCTACTTTGGGACATATATGTGAATACATTCTGTTGACCCCACCCCCTTTTTTTGGTTCATGGACTACTAAAATTTGAGTGATTGAGATAAAATCTATTCTCCTTCACTATAAATTACACTACTAGATATAATAAATAGTTTTCAATAAAATAAATGTTTTATATTCAGATATGCTTCAGTAATTTTTTTTTTTCCAGGTGAAGAATATTTCTATTTATCTGTTCAGATCTGAGCGGTTGGCAAATCTGTTTGTTGAGGTTATTAAAATTGACTGAAACATTTCTCAATACATTAAATGAATGTATTTATTCACTTAATATTCACAATGGTATTAATTGTTACGAGTATGTAGATTTATCTATCGCATAACTTCAAGAGGGAAATCTGCTTAGTTTACGCAGCCCCTGCGTGACGGACTTTTAAATATTTCTAGAGTCCTGTGATCGTAAGAAATTTGATTTCTAAACAAACTGGTGACAAAAATTGTTTCATGTATTCATATAAAATTGATCGGACCTCATTTTCATCAAATCCTAGTTAGGGACATTGGAGATTTCAGTATTTTTTGGAATATCATAAAGGAAGCTTGTTAAAAGTACTTATAGGAAATTATTGAGGGAAAATTATTTATATTTACTTTTTTGTAGAGAAGATTATGACTTAAGGTGAAGGATTTAACTCATGAAGTCCGTGGTTTTTTCAGGTCCTTTAGCATTGGCTTTTGTCAGTTTGTAAATTGGCAAAAACCAACTTTCGTGAATGAGAAGGTTTCATGACCGAGTGTTAACTCTTTTAGTAAGCACATGAAGGAGTAAATATACCATCCTAATAATGCCAATCGCCACCGCTGTGGGGCACAAAACTATATAAATAAAATAAAAATTATTCATTTATTTATTTTGGTGTGTCCCAATTTAAGGGATTCACACATTTTCTTGTTATAATACTAAAATAGTAAAGGTAAAGCCACCTTATAAAAACCAATAAAAAATGTTAGAAAATCTACAGAGGTAGGTAAAAGTATGGTTATTTATTTATTTTTTCTCCAGTGCATATTATTCTAGTCTAGTGTATGATTATTTAATGATAAATTTGCTTGTAAATGTGTGTGTCTTTGAGGTGTTTCATGACTTTCGGAATGTATGTCGTCGAGTAGTAGATCTGATAGGTTGGTGGGTAAGTTCTTGTCCGTTATTAGTCTGCAGTAAGTGTTTGATAGTTAGTTGTGTTTTTTATTTCTCGTAATTTTGTGTCTCTCAGAGGTCAGCCTAAAATAAAATATAAAAAAAATAATATAAATGTGCTAGTAAATAGGAATAATTATAATATATTTATATATATTATATATATATATATATATTATTTATATATATATTTTTTTATATTTAAACCATTTTAAATTGTAGTTTTTTATTACTAGTCTATTGTTTATTTATGTTTGTTTTCTCTAATGTTTATTTATGTTCTTATGTTTATTAATTGTCGTTATTTTTAGTATTTAATGATTAATTGCTGTATGTAATTCTTTATTTGTTGTTGCAGTTTTTGTTATTTTTCTATAATTTTGTTTTCATTTTACATTGTGAAACTTTGAGCCAAATCGCCAAGGTGCTACTGTATAAATAAATAAAAAAAAAACTCTCTCCGTGATTTCTACGTTTCTCATCCCCATTTCTTCAAAGACCTGTGCATTCCTAAAGAATCTGAAGTCAGATAGAAATATTGTAAAGAACCAATATTATTAAACGTTTAATTACCTATGAAAGTTTTTGTGTACCTATTTTCTCTATCATGAACATTAACAAAATCAGCTATTGAGGTTGTACTTTAGGAATTTTCAAAAGTTTTCTTCAAATGTCCATCCATCCTACCTAGTAGATGACGAAAATGAAGTAGTCCGTTCTACAAACTGCTATATATATATATATATATATATATATATATATATATATATATATATATATTTGTCTGATACCCGATCTTGCGGGTCGCAATTTTTGTTTGATCGGTACCAAAACCTCGATATTTTAGTCGTTTTATGTAAAAAGAAAGATCGGTTCGTTAATGGCTGCTGAAATCGGACCAGTGGGGAGGGAGGGTGGGGGGGGTGGGTTTTAGAGGGTGAGGATTTCGAAAATTCGAAATATCTCCGTTACTATACGTCGGGAATCGAAATATTGTACAGAATCAATCTTTATTGCTAAATTAAATTTTCTATAAATAGTGATGTACACATTTATTCTCTAATCTGTGAATATTAACCGAAGATATTTTGCATTTTTTATGAAGTCTCGTGGTCGGGTATAGTTCGGATTACGGATCGTGCCATTTCCGCCAGAACTCGGCACAGGTGGAAGCTTCTTCTAACCTTACCCTGTCGTTTCTATACCTTTACCTTACCTTCCTTACTTTGTGGAGAATTTATGCAAATACGTTCTGTTCATCCACCCCCCCCCTCCTTCTTTAGTTCTTGGACTACTAAAATTTGAGTTATTAAAAATATTAAATTATTACTTACTAATTCAGAAGCTCGTTTCAGTTGGGAATTTATTTTAATTAACTTGAAAGATTTCTCATTTACTGTTTGTATTTAATCACGGTGGTATTGTGTTACCAGTATGCAGTTTTCTCTATTGTATAACTTCACGTGGGAAATCTGCTTAGTTTACCCAGCCCCTGCGTGACGGACTTATTTCTGGTTTCACCTGCGAGTCTTATTTCTTTCATTCAGGCTCAGCCCTGACGAGTCTGAATTATTTCTTTTTTTTTTTTAATATAGATTAGCAAATATTTATGGTAATGTTGCACCAAAAAATTAACATTAAATGTAATCCCTCATAACACTCCTCGAGAGTAGAAGGACTTGAAAGTGTCTTAAGTCCAAATAAAAATAAAACACAAGACTTCGGCGGTATCTTTCCAAGTTTGAACAAAATAATCAGAGATATCTCAGGAGTAATATAAAAATTGATCGCGGCTAAGAGAATCTTGTTGACGAAAACTTTTAAATGAAACTTGGAAAATGAGTTGCCCCCCGAGCTCAGGGGCTTAAGAAATATTAAAATCTTTATTGCTGTTTTAGGAAAGTAATTTAAAACTATCAATATCAACGGGACAACTTTGGGCTTGAAGACTTTGCTAAGTTTTAGTACTGTCTTGTTAGTCGCTTTTATTAGTTGTACAAAAAGCTCCGTGGCTAACGGTGACGGTTAAATGCCGCCCTTTGTTGGACAAGGCAGGTTGCAGTAGTAGATTTCTCAAGGGGAAACAATATGGAAGGTTGAAATAATGGATATTAATATTCTTAATGAGAAGTATATTTATTTAAAGCTCCGAAACACAGGCGGTGTTAAATGTAATAGGGTAATTCATTTGGTAATGAATATTACCTTTCCACTGGGGTGTTACGCGATTTTCGACATTTTTCTTCAAATGACCATCGATCCTACCCAGGAGATGACAGAAATGAGGTTCGTTCAAAACTGAATAAATATATTTGTCTGTTACCGCTCTACCGGTCGCAATTTTTGCCTTATCGTCATCAACCTTGATATATAATCGTGTTATATAAAAAGAACGTTCAAGTTCGTTCATGACTGAAATCTTATCTGAGTGGGGTGGGTTTAGAGGGGGAGAATTTCGAAAATTCCTAATATATCCGTTATTATGCGTCGGATCGAAACATAGTATAAAAACAATCTTATTGCAAATTAAATGTATATATATATATATATATATATATATATATATATATATATATATATATATATATATATAATATTTAAAAAATTATATAATAAAAATTTAAAAATTATATAATAAAAATTTTAAAAAATTATTTTAAAAAAAAGATATAAGGTTTTTTTTTTTTTTTTTTTTTTATTATTATTATTACCCAGGTTTAAGGCAGATTATGAGGCTGTCCCTGAGGGGAACCCTCCAGAAGGAGGGCAGCTTGTTTTGTGTGTGTGTATCTCTATATATATAAAATTGTAACCTCTGTCTGTACATTGATTTTTTTAGCGAATTTTCTCGATAACTTTTCGTTTCACATGTCCTAGACACCATAACTGCAATTAGTTTCTTTGGTGTCTGTTTGTTTGTTTGTTTGTTTATTTGTTTGTTTGTTTATTTGTTTGTTTGTTTGTTTGTTACCTTTTCACGCATAAACGGCTGAACCGAATTTTATGAAAATTGGTAGGGTATATTACTACTAACCCAACTTAGACTTTAGGCTATATTAATTTTCTCTGAGGCCGAACAGGAGTGGGGGTTATAAGGGAAGCCTGATAATTAAAAACAGCGATATTTCGTTTTCTATTGGTTTTTTCGGCAATATTTACATTACAAAAGTGTGTTTATTTCGTTATTTAGAGTAACTTTTGTTATATACACTTTTGTCGTATACCGAATTTTTAAAGCGTTATACGCTAAAAACTAATAGCGGGAGTCCACAATTCTAATTTAGGCACAAAAGGACTCAACCGAGACTAAACCAAACTCGGTATGGTGAACTAGCACTAACGCCTTCCTTATAATAAGGCCATACTAACATTTCTAGGGAGCTGGGCAGGAGTGGGGGTTATATAGAAGGTCCTGAAATTAAAAATAGCGATATTTCCGTTTCCTATTGCTTTATTTCAGCAAATATGCCTAGGAGTAACAAAAGTTTGTTTTATTTTGTTATTTTACAGTAACTTTTGTTATGTACACTTTTGCCGTATAAGGAATATAAATGAGTTATACGCTAAAAACATAGCGGAGTCCACGAATTTTATTTTGAGCACAAAAACTCAACCGAACAAAACCAAACTCGGTATGATGAACTAGCACTAACGAACGCCGTCCTTATAATAAGCCATACTAACATTTCTAGGAACGGGCAAGGAGTGGAGGGTTGTAAGGGAGGCCCTGAAATTAAAAATAGTGATATTTTCGTTTCCTATTGCATTTTCGGCAAATATCCACATAACAAAAAGTATGTTTATTTTGTTATTTAGAGAAGACTTTTTTTATATACAACTATTGTCGTATACGCGAAGTATAAAGGCGTTGTTCTCATGAAATTATAGCGGGAGTCAACAATTTGGAGGACAGGTAAAGAACTTACATAAAAAATTAAATTTTATTATTAACAAATGCAACAAAGGGTATTAACCCTAAACACTGGGACGGGTAAATGTCAAAATATTTGTGCAAAGTAAAGCCTTGCATAAAAAAATTCCATCACCATCTCAGTCCTCAAACCAATTCCCGGGCGAAGCCGGTATGTATGCTAGAGCTAGTATAAATATAAATATAAAATTGTAACACTCTGTCTGTACATTGATTTTTTTCGCGAAATTCATCACGATAACTTTTCGTTTCACCATGTCATAGAACACCATAACTGCATTTTTGTTTCTTCGTGTATGTTTGTTTGTTTGTTTGTTTGTTTGTTTGTTTATTTGTTTGTTTGTTTTGTTTTGTTTGTTTTTGTTACCTTTTCACGCATAAACGGTCTGAACCGAATTTTATGAAAACTTGGTATGTATATTACTACTAACACAACCTTAGACTTTAGGCTAATATTAATTTTCTTCTGAGACGAACCTGGAGTGGGGGTTATAAGGGAAGCCTGAAATAAAAATAGCGATATTTCGTTTCCTAATTGGTTTTTTTCGGCAAATATGCAACATAACAAAAGTTTGTTTATTTTGTTATTTAGAGTAAACTTTTGTTATATAGCTTTTTTGCCGTATACCGAAGTGTACATGTGTTGGATACGCTAAAAATTATAGCGGGAGTTCAACAAAATATTATTTGCCACAAAAGACTAAAACCGAACGAATTAAATAAAACTCGGTATTGTGTATTAGCAAGTGAAGCCTTCATTATAAAAAGCCATACAAAGCGATTTCCTACGGACGGGCATGAGTGGGGGTTATAAGGGAGCCGTGCCTGAGTGCGCTATTTAAAAATAGCGATATTTCGTTTCCTATTGGTTAGGTTCGGCAAATATGCACATAACAAAAGTTGTTTTATTTTGTTATTTAGAGGAACTTTTGCTATAATACACTATCGTACGTTATACGACTAAGTATAAATGAGTTAATACGTTAAACAACTTTAGCGGAGAAGTCCAACAATTTTATTTGGCGACAAAAGACTCAACCGAACATAATAAACCCCTCGGTAATGTGTATTAGCCACTAACACCTTCCTTATAATTAAAGTCTATATTAAAATTTTTAGTCGAACGGGCAGGAGTGGGGGTTATAAGGAAAGCCAGAAATTAATAATAGTGGTATTTCGTTTCCTATTGCTTTTTCGGCAAATATGCACATAACAAAAGTTGTTTATTTTGTTATTTAGAGAAACTTTTTTTATATACACTATTGTCGTATACTGAAGTATAAAGGCGTTATACGCTAAAAATTATAGCGGGAGTCAACAATTTGGAGGACAGTAAAGACTTACATCAAAAATTAATTTTATTATTAACAAATGCCAACAACGGGTATTAACCCTAAACAGTGGGATGGGTAAATGTCAAAATATTTTCCAAAGTAAAGCCTTGCCAAAAAAATACCATCACCATTCAGCCTCAAATCAATTCCCGGGCGAAGCCGGGTATCTGAGCTAGTAGTTTATATGTTACTAGCTCAGATACCCGGCCTCGCCCATTTGAGGCTGAATGGTGATGGTATTTTTTTGGCAAGGCTTTACTTTGCACAATATTTTGACATTTATCTGTCTTAGGTTTTATTTATCTGTCCGACGATGCTGTGGATTTTTTAAGAATAAAATAAAGTAAGATTTTACTGTCCTCCATATTCTCATATTCCCCGTCACCTGTGCATTATGCATAGCTTTGAGTTATTAAGGTCAAAATATTAACATAGATTTGAATTAATTTTTCCAGGTGAGGTACCTGGTAGTTCATATTGGATAGAATTGACGAGCATATCAATATTATACGCAAATTATTTGCTTCATACATTGTTCCTGGAGAAATGTATAAAACAAAAGTGAATCTAAATAATAAAGTAAACAACTTTTGTTATGTGCATGTTTGACGAAAAACAAATAGACAATGAAATATTGCGAATATTTATTTCAGGCCTCCCTTATAACCCCCACTCCCCTTTGAACCTAAAAATTTTAATATAGCTTATAATCATGGATGAATTAATGCTAATTGACATACCGAGTTTTTTTAAGTTCGGTTTAATCGTTAATCGTAATACACATACGGAGTTTTATTTATTTTGGTTGGGTCTTTTGTACCAAATAAAATTGCTCACTTCCGCTATAGGTTTTAACGTATATTTCTTTTATAATTTGGTATACGAAAAAAGTGTATATAAGAAAAGTTACTCTAAATAACAAAATAAACAACGTTTGTTATGTTCATATTTGCCATATGTCCATCAATCCTACCTCGTAAATGACGAAAATGAGGTCCATTCAAAACTGTGTGTATATATATATATATATATATATATATATATATATATATATATATATTATTTGTCTGTTACCGCTCTAGCGGTCGCAATTTTGGTTTGATCGTTACCAAACTCGATATTTAGTCGTTTAATGTAAAAAGAAAGATCAAGTTCGTTAACGGCTGAAATCGGACCAGTGGGAGGGGGGGGGGGTTTAGAGGGGAGGATTTTCGAAAATTCGAAATATCTCCGTTACCGTACGTCGGATAGAAAAATAGTACGGAATCAATCTTATTGAAGATTAAATTTACTATAAATATTGTTATATACATTTATTCTCTATCTTGAATATTAACCGAGATAATTGCATTTTTATTAAAACTGGGCGGCAACATGGGCTTCCCCACCGAAAGTTAGTTTGGTCGTTTCCTTAACTCTCGGCTCTAGTGAAATTTCTTTATTGTATAACTTCACGTGGGAAATCTGCTTAGTTCACGCAGCCCCTGCCTGACGGGCTTTTTTGATTTCAGCCATCAAACAAAATCGAGTGACTAAAATAACTAAAATATAACGTCCGGCACGCAGGGGCTGCGTAAACTAAGCAGATTTCCGACGTGCTGCTTTAACACATTTGTGATCTAATCTCACCATATATTCTCAATTTATATGAAACAAATCCAATGAGTAGAAGAAGAAGTTAGTTACTGAATGGAAAACAAGAAAGTATGAATAACTCGACTAATACTTGAGTTACGAAAAAATGCTTAGATCAACATTTATAGAAGATCAAGATGTTTAACAAGTTTGGCTCTGTAACATTTAACAATCCAACTCAAAATAAAAATGATATTCAAAATTTTCGAAGTCCCATCCCAATCCTTTAAACCAGGCGTCTCCAAACTTTCCAGCCTTAGGGCCATACAGATTACTCCAGTAAGTTCCGAGGGCCAAAACCGTATTATCATTGTTGCCGGTAGTTAAAAGTGAAATGCATCTTAAATCTCTTTTAATAATTGGTACAAGTAAAATTAGTCCACAACTACAAACTATTGTCAGTGGAAAATCTCAATAACATAAATCTCATTAGTATTTCATATGTCATTATGCTTGTTATGAGTTATGTTTTTATTTAAAATGTTAAATTTAAAATAGTTGGATTCATTTCAATAATTTGTTAGTTATTATATACTGAAGTTAAATTTTCTGCATATTATACATGTCTTTACTCATAATTGTAATGAGTAAAGACAAGTACGAGTATAACTGTGTTTCTTTATCCAACTTATCACAAAAACAATAACAATAAGTCCACAACAATGTTATGAGTAGTTAGCCCATGACCATATCAATGTAGATGTCATATTAATAATTATTCAACATAAAATTAGAATACTTCAGTAAACTAAATTTAATTTGCTATAAAAAATATGTTCACTAAAAGGAGTTTTCAAGTATGCTAGCTCTCCGCGGGCCGGATGTGGCCCTCGGGCCGTAGCTTGGAGACCCCTTTTCTAAACCCTCACGATCTCAGGCCCGATTTCAGCCAAATAGAACATATTAGTGTTGATTTGAACGGTAAAATATTGAGTACGGTATAGATCAAAGAAACGTTTTCTGTAAAGAAGGAAAAATCTTAGTTGTTAAATTAATCATTACATAACATTCTCAGGTGTCTCACAAAGTAAAATTTCAATGAAATCCATATTTGGAATTTAACATTTGAATAAAGTGGTTCATAGAACATTAAGTTTCGAATAAGATTGATTCTGTATATTTCTTCAATACGACGTATAATAACGGAGATATTTCAAATTTTCAAAATCTTAACCTCTATACCCTTCATTCCCACCGGTCCGATTTCAGCCATTAACGAACATGATCTTTCTTTTTATATAAAGTGTTTAAATAGTGAGTTTGGTAACCATCATATAAAAAAGTCCGTCACGCAGAGGCTGCGTAAACTAAGCAGATTTCCCACGTGGTTTTGCAATAGACAAAACTGCCTAATAACAACTGTAGTAGTAAGAAACCTCTAAACCTAAAACATTATTTAGGGCGTAATTACCCAGTAGTTTCTAGCCCCAAAAAACAGTTAACCTAACCTCTAAACCTATTCACGAGGGACGAATAGTTATGGAAACGGCCACCAGAGCTCTCGGAGGAAAGTTTGAACATAGCCTACTGGCGACCACACGCAGAATACAAATGCAAATATCTCGGTTAATATTCAAGATACAGAAAAAATGTATAGAACAATATTTATAGTAAATTTAATAGTAGATTTATTCTATACAATTTTTCGATCCGACGCATAACAACAGAGATATTTTGAATTTTCAAAAATCCCTCTCTAAACCCCCCCTCCCACTGGTCCGATTTCAGCAATTTACGAACTTGATCTTCCTTTTTACATAAAACGATTAAATTCCGAGTTTGGTAACGATCAAACAAAAATTGCGACCGCTAGAGCGTTAACAGACAAATATATATATATATATATATATATATATATATATATATATATATATATATATATATATATATAATTTTGAAAGGACCACATTTTTGACATATCCTGGGTAGGATCGATGGACATTTGAGGAAAGTTTTCGGAAATGGCTTCATTAGTACAAACTGAATAACTGATTTCTCTTAACCCAAATCTGCAAAAATTCGGCTAATGAAACCGAATTATTTCCATTAAAGTATATATCTTTCCCCAGTTAGAACTGACCATGAGTCCAGTGTTAATTAGAAAGATTTTCCTTAATATAAAAATCATTAAGGGTTTCTCTTTTATTGAGAGACCTGGCTTTGGCAGTCTATTTCTTTATCGGAAAGATAGTATAGAAATTAAAACCACCCCCCGGAGAGCACAGAAATGACGACCGAACCTCCCTTTCCCTTCTACAGAAGCCTTTTTAATTTTTTTTTTTTTTTTAGAAACTTGGGGAGGGGGCGCTAATTAAAAAATCAACGCTGGTGCTAAGCTCAGTTAATTGCCTTTGCTTCAGAAATGTAGAAGTCCTCCAGAAATAATTCCCCTCGAATGAAATTAGGGGAAGAAAAGAAGTTTTTCCATTATATTGATTACATGCTCCTTTTGTTTTCGTTGACTCCATTACTGAATCATGTCATTTAATCCAATGATAATTTCCGAAGGCATTTTCTTCGTCGTCATTTAGCAGACTTCCCTTATGGGAAATCAGCTATTGAGGTCGTACTCATGACGCGATTTTCGTCAAATTTCCACCAATCCCCAACGTTAGCTCCGTTCAAAATCACACATATACTGTGTCCCAAGTTTTCGGAATTAACATCTACAGCTGTTTTATTGTAAAACTGAGCCTTGGTGTGCCATAAATGTGACCACTGAAGAAATGATTGCTAAAAAACAAGTTAACTGGCTAGATCGATTTGCTTAACAGCTCCAAACGAGAAATGAACTTTTATTAAAAATATACAAATAAATTAGTCTTGACTGGATCAATAAGGTTACATGTAAAAGGTAAACAATTTTTTGTACTTGCTAAAATTATTAAAATTTTTCAACATTAATTAAGAAAAGCGATCATCGAAACATAAAATTTAATCGTTATTAGACATTCTTAAGATCGAACTTTGATTTTATTATTTGTTGTAACCTTTTTCCATAGATAATGTATTTCCCATTCCACGCAATTAAATATTCTGCTCGTCCTCTTTAGATTAATTCAGATTTTTAAAATGAAAGTAATATTTCATGCAAAATAAAAAAAAATTCCAAAATAGACCAAACAACAAACAGTGCTACACTAAGTTTTAAAAGTTCTTTATTATTTATTTTTTATTTATTTATACAGGAGCACCCGCAACTTGGCGATTTGGCTCAAAGTTTCACAATGTAAAATGAAAACAAAATTATAGAAAAATAACAAAAAACCTGTAACAACACTTTGGTCTTTTCATTTATACTTTTAATGTAAAATTAAATACAACAAATAATCATTAAATACTAGTAATAAAGACAATTATTATTATATATTAACTTCCACTTTCTGAAACTTAGGCTAATTGGGACGGGTATAAAGACAATTAAGTAATAAACATTAGACTAGTAATAAAGACAACAATTTAAAATGGTTTTAATAAATAATTTATGTTATGCCTATATACTAGTACATTTATATTATTTTTTTTATTTTATTTATTTAGTTTTGTGCCCTACAGCGATGGTGGTTGGCATTATTAGGACGATATATTTACTCCTTCATGTGCTTACCTTTTTTGTACTTTTATATTATGGAAAATATTTCTTTAATGTCTGATTGTTTCTCATATCCGTGCTTTGTCTAAAGAATATAATAAAAGTTAATCCTTTTAAATCTTTAGAGCATGCTGTAGACCAATTCTATTTTGTATTGTATTTTTTTGTAAACGTTGATGTGTTTTAGATACATTAGTATTTGTGGAATATATGGCTGCTTTCAGTTAGTAGTTCTGTCATATCGTGGGGGTTGTTGTGAGGTTTCTCGTTGGAGGTCAGTCTGTCATATCGTGGGTATTGTGATGGTTTTATCGTAAGGTGTTTGTTGGAATGCATTCTGTCAGTATGTCCTGTTTTTATCATGTAAGGTACTTGTCATGCAGTAGTATTTGCATATAGGGTTATCAGTCCCCTTTTCATTAAGTGTCTTTATAATGTGGTCAGGTATGTGTGGCTGATCTCGAGGTCTTGGCCAAGATGTACTACTTCCTTCCCGTCTCCCTAGTACTCCTATGGCTGGATGGCCACTCCTTAATAGTACTTTTGATAATCCGGAGGTGGTTCTTTACTTTCATCCATTCTGATTGCCAGTTCTAAAGTAATCTAAATTATAAAGTTTATCTGTAGTTAACAGAGAATATTGGTGCTATATCTCGTATTTACAAAATTAATATGCGTCGAAGTGAGGAATTGTACAGATTCAACCTTAATGCAACTGTAATGTTCTATAAATGTTCTTGTGAGAATGGTTTCACTATATTGATTATTAACCTAGTTATTTCCATATTTTAGATTTTGGTATTCTGAACACTCCACTTCTACACATGCCATGTTAGCAATAGGTGGTATAGCACGAAACACATCATTCCAAGGTTAAATACCAAATATGGTTTTTATTGAACTTTTACTCCGTTAGATAACTGAAAATACGGTATGAAAAGACGTTATGAATTCAGATTGATTCCTGCTTTACTCGAAAATAACATCTGATCTTTACTCTAGACGATATTTAACTTTCTCAGTCAACACCAGGGATCATATTTCTTAGTGTTGAAAAGTAGTGGCGCAGAGGAGGGGGGTTGAAAATTCAAAACATCTTCGTTTTATTATGTCGGAGCATAAAATGTTATAGAACCAATTATGATAAACTATAGGCTTTCAAGAATTGTTGTTTTGTTTTTTTCGAAACTCCTGTATTGAGCGAGATAAACTTATTTTTCGCTACGTAAGATATTCATAAGCTTTTGGCCAGCCGTAACCTCCCCCTTGTAGTAGTTGTTTTTTTTGTTGTTTTTTTTTTGTAACCTATAAATAGAGAATGCGTGGTGAAGTGAGACCTCAATGATTTTATAGCAGGAAATATTTTACGTAAGAAACCTTGTGAAAATTCATTGTTTGTCATCAAGATCTTACGTTTTTGAGCTCGAAAATGATTATTCGATCTATACGATACTCCATATTTATTAACCGTTTTAGTCAACACTAAAGATCGTAATTCTAATTGGGTTAAGTCTGACTTGGAGTAGTGGGGATGAAGAAGGGGAGGGGGTAGGAAAATTCACAAATATCTCCGTTGTAATGAGTCGGATCGTAAAATGTTATAGAACCAATCTTGTTAAGGTAATGTTGGTCTACAATTGTCGTAATTGTCGTAATGCATTTTATCGTAACTTCATTATAGAGCGAGTTATTCGTTTTTTCTTTGATTTCAGCCTTGAGTAACCCTAAATATATATAAAATCTTTCTATCTATTTAAAATATTTTTCTGTTACCGCTCTAGCGGGCGCAAATTAATTTTTTAATCCCTTTTCCAAACTCGGGATTTAAATCTGTTTGGAAAAAAAAAAAAATTAATTAACGGGGGATTAAGAATATTTCATTTTATTAAATCTGGGCGGGTAACGGACGGGTGGGCTCCCCCCCCCCCCCCCACCCCCCCCCCCCCCCACCCCCCCCCCCCCCCACCCCCCCCCCCCCCCACCCCCCCCCCCCCCCACCCCCCCCCCCCCCCACCCCCCCCCCCCCCCACCCCCCCCCCCCCCCACCCCCCCCCCCCCCCACCCCCCCCCCCCCCCACCCCCCCCCCCCCCCACCCCCCCCCCCCCCCACCCCCCCCCCCCCCCACCCCCCCCCCCCCCCACCCCCCCCCCCCCCCACCCCCCCCCCCCCCCACCCCCCCCCCCCCCCACCCCCCCCCCCCCCCACCCCCCCCCCCCCCCACCCCCCCCCCCCCCCACCCCCCCCCCCCCCCACCCCCCCCCCCCCCCACCCCCCCCCCCCCCCACCCCCCCCCCCCCCCACCCCCCCCCCCCCCCACCCCCCCCCCCCCCCACCCCCCCCCCCCCCCACCCCCCCCCCCCCCCACCCCCCCCCCCCCCCACCCCCCCCCCCCCCCACCCCCCCCCCCCCCCACCCCCCCCAGTTGAACGAGAGACTGAGTTCCCTCAGCCTCGGAGTGTGTCTGAACGTGTGTTCCTGGAGCTCGCCGATCCTGTTGTTCATGAGAAGAAGAGTGTCCAGTCTCCCTCCCCAGTCCTGGAAGTCGTCTTCTTTGACGTCTTTGATTATGTTATAGCCGAGGTTCAGATGCGCCAAGTGACGACATTTTTTCAAGGCCGACTTGGGGATGGAGGTCAACTTATTGCCAAGCAAGGAGAGAGCTCCTAATGACTCTGAGAAACTCGTCAGAGCGTCGCTTTGTATAACACTAATGTTATTAGACGGCATGTACAGATACTTCAACACTTTTAGTGAGCTCAATGCTCTGGGGATTTTTTGAAGTCTGTTCCCTCCGAAGTCCAGATATTCCAAAACATTTTTCAAGTTGTCAAAAGCTTTTTCGTTCACCGACTCAAGTCGGTTCTTTGATATGGATATCCTTCCGATTGAGAAACCTTTGAACGCAAACTCCGAGAGCGTCTTGAAGTTATTAAAGTCCAGATTCAAGTCTCTAATGACTGTCGAGTTGTGAGACTCAAGATGAAAGTTGCTCAGGAAGTTGCCTCCTAGGTCCAACTTGTCGACGACCCTATTAGGCAAGGCGTGTCCTCTGAGGTCCTCGATGAAGTTGTCCCTGAGGTAGAGCCAGGACAGAGAGTTAAGCCCCTGTAGCTGCGGGAACTCCTGGATGAGGTTATGGGAGAGAGTCAGCGTCCTTAACGATTGAGGCAAAGCCCGAACGGTCGCCAGCTTGTTCCCTTCGAAGCTGACGGATATGAGCTTTCTGAATCCAAAGAGTTCCGCTTCCAGAAGGTGGTTCTCGCCGAGGAAGAGGTGGGTGAGGCTGTGTTCCAGGCTGCCCCATTCCTCCTCCAGCAGTCCGATATCGTTCCTGGAACAAATAAAACCCAAATATGATAATTCATCATAAGTCGTACAGGAACCAACTAGTCAAAGTATTATTCAAAAATTATATTCACAGCCATCCATTGAAAATTTTGTTATGCCTTAAAAGTGATTTCTAAGAGCATTCCTGGACCAGTTTTATACAATGTTCAAATATAAAGTTCTAGATTGATGAAACATACAAAAATCGTAAATATAGTCTTGAACGATAGTTAGGACAACAAATCATATGCGGAAAGTTATCAAATCACAGTTGTCAGGTTTCTTAGGTTGAACTTTGGACAACTGACTCCTGACGTAAAGGATTCATGTCGGATTCGACATTTTCTGATTGTTTTCATTTGTATAGGAAACTGTTCTAAAGGTCAATATTGTTCTTGAATTACCCAACAGCCACCATTACTCAAGAAAGCAGCTATTTATAGTTAGTAATTATAACCCGTAATAGGCATTATTAGGGCACACTTTGCTTTGGCCTCTGATATGGCACCGCCTGGTGTTCTTTATTTTTTTTGTCGGTTATCATTCTAGTGGTTGTGGTTTGTCTGATCGTAACCGAACTCGAATATATAATCTTTCCATGTAAAACTGAAGATCAAGTTCAAATCGGAGACGGGGGGGGGGAGATGGGAGGAATTTCTAAATTTGAAATATCTCTTTTACTATACGTCGGATCGAAAAATTGTATAAAGTCAATATTATTGAAAATGTAATGTTTTATAAATGATGTTATGTACGTTTTTTTTTTTTTTTTCATTATCTTGATTATTAACTGAGATATTTGAATTTTTTAGCTTTAGGCCTTCAGTAAACCCACCCTCCTATTCACGCCACATTAAAAATAAGCTGTTATATTATGAATCACATTATTTGAAGCCTAAATACCAAATATTTCTCTTGTTGAAACTTTATGTTTTCAGATAAATGCAAATACGTGACGCACGTGGGAAATCTTAGTTAACGCAGCCCCTTCGTGCCAAACGTATTTTGAGCTCAGTGTCGTGCGCGATACTGCTTTGTGTTAAGTGTTCTTGTATTCAAACTTGTGAGAGGAAGGCACAAACTGTGTGATAAGCATTGGAATCTACATGTATCTAGTATCTAGTGACCTGGTAATTAAGTATCGTGAACAGGTAAACCTGATTATCATAGGAGCGAACAAGCGAATGAGAGGGTTACAATGACATGCAGTGGGTTCCTTTTGCCTTCTGCATAAGACCATCAAGCAATAAAGGCATCATGAGGAAAATTGTATTCACACCAGTAAAGGCCTGAGTGGATAACATTCTATTCAAGGCCAGAGTTGTTCGACAGCCGTCCCCCTGCAGCCTGCATCAGCTGACTAACGATAGACTATTAGCCAGTATCAGTATGCAGGCTGCAACTATTCAAGGGCAGAGTTGTTAGATAGCCATCCCTCTGTAGCCTGCAGCCTGCATTAGCTGACTAATGACAGACTATTAGCCAGTATCAGTATGCAGGCTGCAACTATTCAAGGGCGTTGCCTGAGCCTGCATCACTGACTAATGATAGACTATTAGCCAGTATCAGTATGCAGGCTGCAACTATTCAGGGGCAGAGTTCAAAGATAGCAATCCCTCGGCAGCGTGCATCAGCTGACTAATGATAGACTATTAGCCAGTATCAGTATGCCGGCTGCAACTATTCAACGGCAGAGTCGTTAGAGTGCCATCCCTCGTAGCCTGCATCAGCTGACTAATGAAAGACTATTAGCCAGTATCAGTATGCAGGCTGCAACTATTCAAGGGCAGAGTTGTTAGATAGCCATCCCTCGGCAGCCTGCAGCCTGCATCAGCTGACTAATGATAGACTACTAGCCAGTATCAGTATGCAGGCTGCAACTATTCAAGGGCAGAGTTGTTAGATAGCCATCCCTCGGCAGCCTGCAGCCTGCATCAGCTGATAGACTATGGCCAGTATCAGTATGCAGGCTGCAACTATTCAAGGGCAGAGTTGTTAGATAGCCATCCCTCTGTAGCCTGTAGCCTGCATCAGCTGACTAATGATAGACTTTAGCCAGTATCAGTATGCAGGCTGCAACTATTCAAGGCCAGAGTTGTTCGACAGCCGTCCCCCTGCAGCCTGCATCAGCTGACTAACGATAGACTATTAGCCAGTATCAGTATGCAGGCTGCAACTATTCAAGGGCAGAGTTGGTAGATAGCCATCCCTCGGCAAGCCATGCAGCCTGCATCAGCTGACTAATGATAGACTATTAGCCAGTATCAGTATGCAGGCTGCAACTATTCAAGGGCAGAGTTGTTAGATAGCCATCCCTCGGCAGCCTGCAGCCTGCATCAGCTGACTAATGATAGACCATTAGCCAGTATCAGTATGCAACTTTAGTCTACACTCCAGTATTGCCCCACTCACATGATGTGAGTGAAAATTTAGACAAGGAGGGGAGAAACCTACATGTGTATGTATATCCTTGAAATACATTTTCCGCATAGGGAAAACAGTGAAAGTGAGAGGGCGAATGACAAATATGCGATATTCGTGCTAAGTAAAAACCGTGGAAGGGGTGGTGGGGGTTGAGTGGGAGGAGGTTTCAAACGACGGGATTGCCTGAGCGGAGCGATTCCAAGTCAACACGTCCCTCTTCAAGACAAATCTGAGGAATTCTCACGAGAATCCAACATTACTACAGCTCAACAACAGATCTCACTTCATTTAGAGCAACTATCATCTCCTTACCGCTGACGAATCCATTCATCTCGTAACTACTGGCCTACTGTTCTCTAGCACGGAATGAGCAAACTAGGCCGCTAGCAGAACGCAGGCTAGTGACACTGTTCACGCTGGATCAACAGGTTGAACCTATATCGAAAAGCATTCAGGAGTGCCCGTTACTTGGCGATTTTCCTCAAAGGCTCAAATAACAAGGAAGATTAGTGAACCAAAAAATTCTGAATCATTGCGTGCATGCAGAGTTGTTCATCCGTAACACAGAAATATGTTTTGTTCGTGCGGAACTACGATTTGAAGAGATAAAACATTGCATTACATTTTTCACATAGATATTTATACATTGCTTACGTGTTTAACTATTATATAAACCACACATATATACATAAGTCTGTGTAAGCAGGGGCTGCATTAACTAAGCAGATTTCCCTCGTGCGTAAAGTATTTGAATTTATCTCAAAACTTAAAACTCCAATGAGAACAATATGTGATATTTAGGATTCAAATAATGGGTTTAACAATAAAACAGCATATTGTGACTATGACATAAGTAGAAGTGGGAGTATACTCAAGGATGTAAATTAAAAAATGCTAATATCCGCGTTAATAATCAAGATTAAGAAAATACGTACATAACATTTAAAGATTGATTCTGTACAATTCTTCGGTCCGACGCTTGACAACGAATTTGTATATATCCGCCACAATAAAGGTCTCTTGAAAACAATATTCTGTAATTTAAAGTTTTTCTATTATGTAAAGCCACAAACCGTTTTCTTCGAGAATTGTGTAGCCCGAATCACTCTGTAGATTTTCGAGATGGTCGATTTTCGCTTTGAAAAATTTGATTCGAGGTACCGACAACTCCCGGCGAGATAAGCCCTTCCAAAATTTTTTATTCCGAACCTCTCCCACGACGCGTTAAATTTGGCCTTTATCTAGACGTTTCGAGTATATCTTTACCGATCGGGAGAAAAACTCTCGGATACATACCCTTTCGTTTGGCACCTTAAACATGAATAACCGCCGTCTGCCGTCCCGACAAACGACGATCGAACTCGAAAGTATACCTTTTCCGCCGTGAAACTCCCTTTCCATCTTTTTCTTTTTTTCTTTTGAAAGGGTCATTTATCAGCTCGAGCGTACGGTCTAGGTAGCCACCGAGGCGATTTCCCGTACCGCACTCCGCCGCCCTGCACGGACTCTCCAAAATCGACTCTCCTAAAACTCGTCTCTTTCCGCCACCCTTCCGCTGGGCCTACGCCCATCCCCATTGTGGTGGAAATAGCCCATTCTCCGACAATCGCTCACCTACGAACGCCCAAAGACCAACTCAGTCTCCGGACGAAGGGCGAAGGGCGAGGTTAATGGAAATTTAATGAAATGTTAAAATGTTTATCTAATGCATGTCTTTAGAGTTTATATATGTTATTTAAATATAGCTGCTTGCAGTAGCGAGTTATTTACAGGTTCAGACCATGTTATTTATTACCCATATTTTCAATTAATCTCATTGAATGTCGAAGTTGTTTTCTTTCTTTTTTTTTTACTTATTTGCATTATGATTGTTCAGCGTTTTGAGTTATTTCAAATATTTGTTTAGAAGTGCTAGTTTTAGGAAGACGAGTAATGCGAACTCTACCAAATAATCACAGAACTAATACGACCTCTTATCCTTCTCTCTTTTTTCAATGTTTTTTATTTGCAAAAACGTTTATTTCTTTATTTTTACTGATATTCTATTTCTACTTATTGAAATTGTGGCTATTTTAATATCACTTATATAGTTTTTCTCTACTTCCCCTATTTGGAAAATTCACAAAAGGAAATAAATCTGTTTGAGTACAATGGTAGAGAATTCTTAATTTGTTAATTTTATTATAACATTTATATAAATTACTTCTCTTATTATTATGGGTTTTTTTTTAATATTGCTAGTTCATTTCTTGTCACATAAATAGTGCGATTTTTTTTTCTTCTTTTCTTCTTGAATGATACAATATGCGAAATAACCTATTTTACCACCAAATGGGAATTATTTGAACCAAATGGGAATTATTTGTTATAAACTTTACAGTTGCCACGATAAGAATAACGAATCTGGATAATGCATGTATAATTAAAAATCAGAAATCGGGGGGGGGGGGGGGTAACCCGAGTGCACTCATGGTGATCCCAAAGGGATCGCCACACCACCTGGCGACGCCGAAAGCATCGCTTCTTTAAACTTAGAATATAGTAGCTCATGATATGTCAGCGTCCTCCTATTCTGACGTGAGTAGGAGTGGGGGTTTACTCAAGAATAAATGCGTATAACAATATTTATAGTACATTTGATTTCAGCGATCCGGCGTAGAATAACGGAGATATTTTGAATTAACCAAATTCCTCCTTTTAAATCCCCCCCCCCCTCCTATTGATCTGATTTCAGCTATTAACCAACTTGACCTTACGATTTGCATGAAACGCTTATGTATTGAGTTTGGTAACGTTCAAACAAAAATTATATATACCGATATAAACTTTTGATCGTACTTCATTTTCGTCATCGTGCTAGGTAGAATCGATAGGACATTTGAGGAAGTGTTTCAAAAATTGCGTCATAAGAGTGACTTTAATACCCCATTTCCCTTCAGATAAATCTTCTAATAGTCTGATATAGCTTTCAGCAGTTTTAAGTATACAAATATTTATCGTATTCATTTAACTATTTCGCCGTATCCTTCAATCCCAGCAAACTCAATCGTGTATTTAGCATGCGGGTCACACACCCTTTGCATGCCTGCAAATAATTTGAGTTTGTGTTGTTCTCCAGCAATTGTGTATTATCAAGAGATAGACATCTGTGATAATGGCCCTTAATGACCCACTCACTTTCTTTACTGCTCTCTCCCCACTACTTAAGCCCGGGTGACAATCAAACCTGAGTTTAGCGGAGGAAATGGAGACTTTCATATCGCATTGGGCTTTGTGATTAGAGCAAAGAAGTCAGTCACGCGAGAGCTGCGTAAAATAAGCAGATTTCCCACGTGCCTTTTTCTATTCCCATTTTAAAAAAGTCCGTTGCGCAGGGGCTGCACAAATTAAGCAGATTTTAACTTGTGAAGTCTAACAATAGATAAGTCTACATTCAGGTAACACAATATTAATTAGATTGAAAACTATTTACTATATCTAATACTGTAATTTATAATAAATTAGAATAATTTTTATCTCAATCAATCAAATTTTAGTAGTCGAAGGACTTAAGATGGGTGGGGGGCACCACAACATATTTCCATGTACCTCGTATAATAAAGGTCTCTTGACAACAATATCTGGTATTTATTCTTCAAATAATAAGGTTTATAACATAACAGAGTATTGTTTATGTAACATGAGTAGAAGTGGGGGTTTGCTGAAGGCTGAAAACTGAGAAATGCATATATCTCGGTTGATATTCAATATATGGAATAAATGTATTTAAAAATATTTACAGTACATTTAATGTTTAATAAGATTGATTCTATGCAATTTTTCGATCCGAAGTACATTAATGGAGATTTTTTGAATTTCCGAAACCTACCCCCCCTCTAAACGCACCCCTCCCAATTGTTCGATTTCAGTATTAACGAACTTGATCTTTCTTTTTACATAAAACAATTAAATATCGAGTTTGACAACGTTCACACCAAAATTGCGATGGCTAGTGTACAAATAGACAAATATATATAATTTTTAATGGACCTCATTTTTGTCTTCCTCCTGGGTGGGATGGATGGATATTGAAGGAAATATTTCCTTCGAAAATCACGCCATGAGTACAACCTCAGTAGCTGATTTTTCTTTAGTGAAATCTACTAAAATGTTGAGGGATAGAAGTGGGGGGGGTAATATAATTTTGAATGGCCACGCCATATTCTCATGTATCTAGTAATGATCTGCTGCGAAGAATACTTCGTATATAAGCTTGGAATAAGATGCTTCATGATATATTCACTTATTGTTAAAATGCTACGTTTAAAAGTGGGGGTTTTCTGAAGGATGAAAATTAAATAAGTAATGCAAAAATCTCATTCAGTATTCAAGATTGGGAAAAAATGTATAATATTTATAGAACACACAAGTTTGCCTTAAGATCAGTTCTTCACAATTGTTGATCCAATTCCTAATAATGGAGATATTTTGAATTTTTAAAAACTATTCTCCTAACCCGCTTCCTCTTACTAGTCCAATTTTGACGAATTTGATCCTAAGTTTTACATAAAATGTGAATATTGAATTTTGTACAGGTGAAACAAAAATTACAACCGACATAGCGTTAAAATAATAATAATCCACAGTTACGCCTATTATAGTAAGTTCAAATGGACTCTTGCCAAAAACAACGATAGCAGGCACCAAGAACTTGAATCTGCCAACAGAAATTATAAAAGAAGCACAGCAAGGGGAACTTCTTGATACTGCCAGAATCGTTCGAAAATTTTTAAATTCCCCATAACATGTCACAATCGCAAACTCCACATCGGTTGGATTTTCGCCCGATATGGATTTTACTACAGTTTTTCACTGAGAATAAGCCTCCCCCATGATAATAATTATATATATATATATTATTTTTTTTTCGTCATTCGACCTCATTTTTGTCATTGCCTAGCTCGGATCGAAGAAATTTGTCGAAAATTTAGTCATGAATCAGACCTGAACAGCTTATTTATCATAAGGGAAATTTGCTTGTTTTTGATTTGACATCATTTAATTAAATATTCGAATAATCCTTTGTTGTGTTCAATGTTTTTTTTTCTGTTTTTTCTTTTCCATTTTGTTTTGTGTTACATTTCTTTTTGTCGTTTCAGTCCTGGTTTCTGTCCCATTATTGCTTTCTATTTCTGTTTTGGTTCTCCTATTCTATTGTTTTTGTTCTGCTATTTCTGTTTTTGTTCTCCTGTTCTTCTATTTATTTTCTGGCGTGTATTCCCTTTCTGCTTTTCGTTTTCCATTTTTAGTTTGTATTTCATTCCCATTTTTCCTGTTCTTTTTTTCTTTTTTGTGGTTTTGTTTTCGTTTTAATTAATATATTTTTTTTTAAAAGTTTATGCAGCTTTTTTTCTGAGCAACATCGCCACAGCTGCGAAGCTCCAATAAATAAATATCAAATTCAAAAATAGTAATATCTCCGTTATTGTAAGTGGTATCGATGGAAAATGTTATATACCAATCTTGTTAAACTATTGACGTCCAACAATTAATTTTTGTTCTATGCCTTTTTTTCGTATTAATTAATATATTGAGCAACACATTTGTACATTCTTGTATTCAACCTTCAACAATCCCTCACTCATCGGAATTTCACATAGAAATGAAAAGTATATAGTGAGTTAAAATCAATAGTGTGCACATGGAAAATTTTCTTAGTTTACACTTTGACTATGAAGGTATGTTTCCGTAGTTACTTTTTTTTTTATTTTTTTAGTTTTTCGTCCGATTATTTTTCTTTGGCTGAAATTTAGCATATCGGTTTATCAGATTATTAGATTGAGCCTGGACACAAAGGGGCCGACACGCGTGGAGCAACACGACAATACTGGGAAAGGCACGCCAAGGCTGTGTTAGTGGGCCGCTGCTTATTAGAGCATGTTCCTCCGACAAATATGGCCACTCGTGTAATTACAGGGAAGGGATATAGCACGACAGGCATCGCTCTACTAGGCCCATATTGATTGATGCAAACTACAACGGGATAGGCCGTCACGCAGGGGCTGCGTAAACTGAGCAGATTTCTCACGTGCGTCAAGTTTCGCATTTATCTCAAAACGTAAAAGTTCAATGAGAATGATATGTCGTATTTAGTAGACCCAAACAACACGGTAGAAATAACTAGCTTAAGATTTGCGGTATATCAAATGTATTAAGCAACATTTGTATAACGGCAATAGTTTAACAAGATTTGGTGTATAACATTTTTCGAGATCGCTCATAAATTATGGAGGTATTTTGAATTTTCTAATAGAGACTTCCCCTCACCACTAAATCCCCCTACTCCGGTATATATATATATATATATATATATATATATATATATATATATATATATATATATAAATTGTATATAACAAATCTTGCTGAATAGTATGATCATTAAATGTGTTTCCATCCATAATTTCTGTTTCATGAATATTAACCGAGTTATTTGGATTTTATGGGTTACCGACTTTCAGTACACCCCCACTACTACTCACTTTATAATAATAAGTTGTTATACAATGAACTTCTTCATTACAAGATTAATACCAAATATTGTTTTCATTGAACTTTTACTTTATGAGATTAATGCAAATACATTAGGTGGTGACGCGTTCACTTAAAATTATACCTTCTTGTCTCGAAAATGTTAATTTGATCTATACCATACTCGATATTTAAATGTTTCAGTCAACTCTAAACATCATATTATTGTTATTGGCAGCAAACGCATCTGGAATAGGAGGGGGAGGAGGTTTAGAGAAGGTGGATTTGAAAATTCTAAATATTATTTTGAGTTGAATCGTTAAACGTTATCCAACCAATTTAGTAGGCCTACAATTCTTTTTTATGCATTTTTTCGTAATTCAAATATTAAGGGAGCTATACATACATTGTAGTTCGCCCGTGTTTCATCAGCATGTTGAAAACCTGCTTAGTTTACGCAGCCAAATTAATTAGTAAAAGATGGTAGATATAGAGTCAAACTAGAATATTGTAGTATAGATCTGTAGTAGTAATTAAACTTAATTAAGTTGTTACAATTTAATTTAAAAAAATAAAGTCCGTCACGCAGGGGGTGCGTAAACTAAGCAGATTTCCCACGTGAAGTTATACAATAGAGAAATTTCACGAGAGTCAAGCAGTTAAGGAAACGGCCGAACTAGCTTTTGGCGGGAAAGTCACCCGTCCGTTAGCCGCCCAGATTTAATAAAAATACAAATATCTCGGTTAATATTGAAGATAGAAAATAAAAGTATATATCAATATTTATAGTAAATTTAATTTGCAATAAGAATGATTCTGTACAATATGTCGATCCAACTTATAGTATCGGAGATATTTCAAATTTTCGGAAATCCTCGCCTCTAAACCCCCCCCCCTCTTGTCCGATTTCAGCCGTTAACGAACTTGACCTTTATTTTTACATAAAATGTTTAAATATAGAGTTTGGTATCGATTAAACAGAAATTTTGACCACTAGAGCGTTAACAGACACACTCACACACACACACACACACACACACACACAAAACACACATATATATATATATATATATATATATATATATATATATATATATATATATACAGTTTTGAACGGACCTCATTGTTTTTCATCTACTAGGTGGGATCGATGGATATTTCCATTGGATCTAGAAATATTTTATAAGCATTCTTATCATGAATGTAGTATTATAAATCTCTTAGATTTTTTTTCTTTCACTGGAATATTACCATTTTTATATTATTATTTTTATTTTTTAGTTTTCAGTTTTGAATTTGCCCGTGATTGTAACGGTTAGTCATTGCTGAAAACGAAGGATTTTATATTATTCTGTATTTGAGAGCTAGTGGCAATAATGTGTAACTATTTTTCACCTCTGACTCCCAAAACTGTCTCTACCATACCGTAGCAGCTGACATAATTGGAACAGGGTTTGAGCGAAACACAAGGAAGAAGTACCCCTTGACCGGTGGGGCACGTATAGAAAAGCTCTCTACAAGTGGAAATAGTATTTGTGAATAGCGCAGGAGATAGGGTGTGATTGTGTGTGTGTGTGTGTGTGTGTGTGTGTGAGAGAGAGAGAGAGAGAGAGAGAGAGAGAGAGAGAGAGAGAGAGAGAGAGAGAGAGAGAGAGAGAGAGAGAGAGAGAGAGAGAGAGAGAGAGAGAGAGAGAGAGAGAGAGCCATTAAGTTGAGTCCAGCCCTCACGAGGTGGCATTATTCGACAAACAGCGCCAGTCTCAGCGTGTTCTATCTCGACATCAGGTCATTGCTTGTAGGGCCCTTCTAGAACCTCTCACTCATTTCCCCGTCTTTCTCCTCCCCTGATGAGTCCATTTCCTCTTCCCCTTCCCGTTTACGGCCAACTCTTCCCCTACACCCCTTATATATATATAACACACTGCAAAATCTTTAAGAAAATATCTCCCCTACGGGACATTTTAACAGAATTCACAAGACTCAAAGTCAATTGTCGATTATGGAATAGATAAAATTTTCGAAAAAAGAAAGATTGGTATTTATTTATTAAAGTCCACTTTTGGCAACTAAGGCTAACTGGGACGGTTTATCTACAGGTTTACTACCATTTTTTAGCCAGAGTAGAACAAAGGATTTTATTTAATGAATTCCTTGAGTGGCGGGATCGATTCCCACCCTGGACAAAAGAAATTCATTTGGTGATGGACTCATTATATAAATTTCTTAGTCCCTTCCTGGCTAGACCAAAAAGGATGGTAACCTGTAGAAAACCCGTCACAATTAGCCAAAATCTTAATTGATAACGCCATAACACGACGAGTTTCCGTGTGGCTAGCATAACAGTATTTGGTATTTGAGATTGTAATAAAGTGGCAAGTGATATAACAGCGTATTGCTATTTTGACATGAATAGCTGGGGGGTGGGGGTGTTTTACTTAAGGAAGAAACCCAAAAATACAAATAGCTCGGATAATATTCAATATACAGAATATATATATATATATATATATATATATATATATATATATATATATATATGTATATGATAACATTTTTTAGACAATTATGTTCATATTCATTTTTTTCGTTCCGGTTAAATAACAACAATACAATAACGGAGGTATTTTGAATTTTCGATAATTGATCTTGCCTGATATGGTTCTACGTTAGTGCTGCTTTATTTTCGCAAAATCTTAAATTTGTTGATAATAAGAAATATTTGTATAACTTCATTTTTAATGGCTTTTTAATGTTTGAACTATATTTTAACTTACTATTTTTTGTAAATTTATGCACTTATAAACTGGAATACTTAACAATTAAAGTTAGTCTACGTCTTCTAGAGAACGGTTTTTTTCACCATCATATTTATCGTGTCATTTTCTCTCGACTGTTGTTTCAAAATCAAATTAATGATAATTGTATGTACATGTTTCTGTCCGTTGTGAGGTAATACTACCTCTGGCCAGAATTTCAGATGTTTATATGTTGCACCATCGGAGATATTAACCCCTAAAAACGACAATTTTTGATTTTTTTTTTTTTTTTTTTTAATGAAATTCTGTTGCAAGCCGGAGCCACGAATTTATTTTGGGTGTTACAAGTAGAACATAATTTATATCTATTTGTAAATATAAAAACTTAATATTTGTATAATGGAATCCTTTTTCATGGAAAACACCACCCTTAATAAACTTCGAAAATCTAGGGGTTAGAAATAATATGAAAAAACCATAGCCTCTAATTTCCAACCCCCTAAAACCTAAATTGGGGTGTAAAAGTTTATTATATTAAACATAGAATGCATCAATTTATTTTTTGACTAATTTTGTTTTTGTTCCATTTAATTTCCATCTAATTTTGTTGTTGTGACATGAGAAATAAATTAAGAGTTACAGGTGTTGGCATAAACACTTGGATGTAGCAATTCGCCCAACGATTATATATGGCCGCCATTCTAAAACTATAGGCAGAAAACATTTTTAAACGATGATTTTTCAACTTCCAACATATCCCTGCGTGAATCTATTTGTTGAGTGGCTAATCGTTTTGTATATAGCTCTCTTATGAAAAGCTGATGGGCAAATACAAACAATAACTAAAATTTAAATAATAAATATATCATAGAAGAGATATACTTACCCATGAAGGTTGAGCCACTCCAGCCCCTTTGCATGTCTGAGTGCACCCAGGGGCACCTCCTGCAGCTTGTTGTAACTCAGGTCTAGGGAACGCAGTAGCTTGCTTGATCTGCAACAAAATAAATCAATATAAAACAAAAATAAATAAGTGATAAAAAATAAATTAACATGAAATGAATAATAAAAATTATCATTCATTCGGACTTAAGTAAGGAAAAAAGCCTCGGTCATTCACAGTCATTTTTTTCTTTTGCGACAGAGCGCTTTCTGAGCATACGCTTCCTTCAATCAGTGCCCTGCTTGGCTAACATTTACCATAAAAACGTTGTTAATTATAAATGTCATTTAATTAATAACAAAGAAGTCCGTCACGCAGGGGCTGCGTAAACTCTAAGCAGATTTCCCTCGTGAAGTGTTGTATTGAATAAATCTACATTTTGGTAACACAGCACCAACGTTGAATAAATACTTACGGAAATAAGAAATGTTTTCATAAATTTCAAATTTTCCCTGCCGTCAGGGAAGAGTTAGGTATGAAATGGAAAACTAAAGGGTCTGCCCGATTCCAAACAGGGAAAAAAAAAAAAAAAAAAACATTACTGAAATTTAAATCAGTATATAATATATTAATTTTATTGAGAAATATTTACTGTACCTAGTAAGGTAATTAATAATGATGTCAGGAAAATTTGTTATCTCAATCAATTCAAATTTTAGTAGCTCCTAAAACTTAAGTCGGGGGTGGGGAGGGGGGGTCTACGGGAAATATTTGAATGTGACTGGTTTAAATATTAAGGTCTCTTGAATACAAATTTTGGTGTTATTTAAACTTAGAATTAATGTGATTTATTATGTTGCAGAGTTTTGTTTATGTAACATGAGTAGAAAGTGGCGGGTTGCTGATGGCTGGGAAAAAATTGGAAAATGAAAAAATGCAAATATCTCGGTTAATTTTCAAGAGGAATAAATGTATATAACAAATATTTATAAGAAATTTTAATTTTCAATTAGAATAATTCTTATTCAATTTTTCGAGCCGACGATTATTAACGGAGATTATTCTAATTTTTCCAAAAATCCCCCTCTAAACCCCCCCCCCTTCCACTGGTCCGATTTCAGCCGTTAACGAACATGATCATTCCTTTTTACACTAAAACTATTAAATACCGAGTTAGCGGCGATTAAACAAAAATTGCGACCGCTAGAGTGTTAACGTAGTGTGTGTAAGAAATATATGCATATATTTATGGTCAAGTATTAAAGTTGAAACATAAAACTTTAAGGATATATATTAGTGTCACAGTAAATATTTACAGAAATAAGAAAACTATTTTTTCACATTTAAATTAAAATTAAAAACTTATCAGTGGAATATTTACACAATTTCAATAAATAGTTAAAATAAATAAATAATAAAAAATGAATATTTACAGCTAAGAAATATAACATATAATAAATAGTAAAAAACGAATAGTCCAACTCAATTTTTTTAAAAACCAGAATGAAGGAATAACCACCAAAATGGATATTCATTAGTTTTCCATGGGTGTAAGAGGAGCTTCGAATTCTATCAATTCAATTATCTAAACACTTAAGAAAAATCCACTACTTAGAGGAGGCGTGAACTAAGACGATTCCCCAAGTGCGGCCAGACTATGAACTAATTCGCCTTTTTAGTAGATTTCCGCTATTGAGGACGTACTCATGACGCGATTTTCGAAATATTTCTTCAAATGTAAATATATATGTATCTTAACAATTTTAACTCGTTTTATGCAAAAAGAAAGATCAAGTTAGTTAATGGTGGAAATAGGACCAGTGGAAGGTGGTGTTTAAGAGTTCGAAAAGTCGAAATATCTCCGTTAATATACGTCAGATCGAAAACGTTTATAGATCTAATCTTTTTTTGCAAATTAAAATTACTATAAATATTGTTAAGTAAATTTATTCTCTATCTTGAGTATTAACCGAGATATTTCCATTTCTATTAACTGTGTGTGGGGATAACGGACGAGATGAGATCAGCTGATCCTGGTTCTATTAGTGACTCCGCCGAAACTAGTTCGGCCGTTTCCATAACTGTTTGGCTCTCGTGAAATTTCTCTATTGTAAAACTTCACGTGGGAAATCTGCTTAGTATCCGCAGACCCTGCGTGCTATAGTACCACATATCCGTGTCACATTGAAAAATCTTACATTATCTTCGACTATGTGACTATGTGTGTTGTCGGTGTAAATATAATGCTTATATTAGTTGGCCTTAATCTCATTTGGTAAACCTAGACTGCCGAGTTCGATTCCCCCCTGGGCAAATAGGAATTTATTTAGTGGCGAACTAATTAAATAAATAAAATTCTTAGTCCCACCCTAGTTTGAATAGGGTGGAATCTATAGACAACCCGTTTCAATGGCACCAGCAATAGTAGCAAAACGTCCGTCACGCAGTGGCTGCGTTAACTAAGCAGATTTACCACGTTAGGTTTAAAAACAAATAAATGGCGGTAATGAGAAATCAATCAGTCAATTTACATATTCATAACCTCCATAACGGAATGCGTCTGAATTGGAAACAAACAGGTCTGCCAACCTCTCAGTGATGAATAGATGGATAGGAATATTCTTCAACGGAAAGAAAATCTAGTACTGAAGTAAGTCTAAATATAACACATTCGTTTTATTGAAAACTATTTACTATATCTAGGACTGTAGTTTATAATGGATCAGAATAATTTTTATCTCAATCAATTTTAGTAGTCCAAGTACTTAAGAGGAGGGGGGGGGTTAACAGAATGTATTTGCATATATCTCGTGTAATAAAGGTCTCTTGAAAACAATATTTGGCATTTAAGCTTCGAATAATGTGGTTTATTATATAACAGAGTATTGTTTATGTTACATGAGTAGGAGTGGGGATTTGTTGATGGCTGAAAACTGAAAAAGTCCGTCACGCTGGGGCTGCGTAAACTAAGCAGATTTCCCACGTGAAGTTTTACAATAGAGAAATTTCACGAGAGACGAAGAGTTAAGAAAACGGCAGACACAGCTTTTGACAGGAATTTCACTCTCATCCGTTATCCGCCCCGATTTCATAAAAATGCAAATATCTCGGTTAATATTCGAGATAGAGAATAAATGTACGTAACAATATTTATAGTAAATTTAGTGTGCAATAAGATTGATTATATACAATGTTTCGATCCGACGTTTAGTAACGGAAATATTTCGAATTTTAGAAAATCCTCCCCTCTAAACCCCCCCCCTCCCACTGGTCCCAGTTCAGCCGGTAACGAACTTGATCCTTCTTTTTAACTACTACTACTTACTATCGAGGTTGGAAACGGTCAATCAAAAATTGCGACCGCAAGCGGTAACAGACATATATATATATATATATATATATATATATATATATATATATATATATATATATATATATATATATATATATACAGTTTTGAACGGAATTTTCGTCATCTACTAGGTAGGATCGATGGACATTTGAAGAAAAATTTCGAAAATGCCGTCATGAGTACAACCTCAATAGCTGATTTCCCTTGAGGGAAATCTGCTAAAAATACAAATATCTCAGTTAATATTCAGGATAGAGAATAAGTGTATATGGTAATATTTATAGAAGAATTACTTTGTAATAAAATTGGTTCCACACAATGTTTCGATCCGACGTATAGTAACAGAGATATTTCGAATTTTCGAAATTCCCTCCTAAACCCCACTTCCAACTCGCCCCATTTCTGCCATTAACGAACTTGACCTTCCTAATTGAATAGAAGGAGTTAATATGGAGTTTGATAACCATCAAACAAATACTGAGACCCCGTTATCTCCTGTGTAGGATCGATGGACGTTTGAAGAAATGTTTAAAAAATCCAGTCATAAGTTCAACCTCATTAGCAGATTTCCGTCAATAGAAATCTGCTAAAACTAAGAAAAAAACAAATTATCCCTTAATGTGTTTACAAAATGAAAACCTAGAGGCCCAGTTAAGCAATTTAGCTTACATAATTGAGGCATTTAATGTAAATTATAAAAAATAATTAAGCCGCTAAGATAACAGCATTTGGGTTATTAAAAAAGGTATTCGAGGCTAAGCAGAGCGGCGAATTTCGTTCTCCAAATAGAGGATTTGAGTTAATGCAAAGAGGAACACAGAGAGCTACAACACTTTGCATATTTAAGCAGGACAATCCTTGTAGAAGGTTTATCAATTAACTAATCTCTTTGGATTGGCTCTGACGTAGTCTAATTAGGTAAGAACCTTTTCCCAGTCTGGCTAATTCCCCTTTCAGAGCCGTTCTTCCCGACTTCGGGAGGAACTTCCCTTCATACAAGAATGCCAAGGTTAAAGTAGGGATTTTTATATAGGCAGATTTTAAGAGACTTGGTCTCTCGTTGTTAGCAGATTTTCCTTAAATTTTCATTGAAATAATCATCGATTCTATCAAGGAGATGTCGAAAATGAGGTCTGTTCAATATATATATATATATATATATATACTAGCTCAGAGACCCGGCTTCGCCCGGGAATTGATTTGAGGCTGAATGGTGATGGTATTTTTTTGGCAAGGCTTTACTTTGCACAATATTTTAACATTTAACCGTCCCAGTGTTTAGAGTTAATACCCGTTGTTGGCATTTGTTAATAATAAAATTAATTTTTATGTAAGACTTCACTGCCCTCCAAATTGTCATATTTCCCGCCTCCTATGCATTATGCATACATTTCAGTTATTAAGGACAAAATATTAACATAGATTTGAATTTATTTTTCCAGGTGAGGTACCTCATAGTTCAAATTGGAATGAATTGTTGAGCATATCAATATTTCTACGCAAATTACTTGCTCCACACATTGTTCCTGGAGAAATGTATAAAATAAAAAGTTAATCTAAATAACAAAGTAAACAACTTCTGTTATGTACATGTTTGTCGAAAAACAAATGAACAATGAAATATCGCGAATTTTTATTTCAGGCCTCCCTTACAACCCTCACTCCTGCCCGTCCCTAGAAATGCTGGTATGGCTTATTATAATGAAAGCGTTAGAGCTAATACATATACCGAGTTTTATTTATTTCGGTTGGGTCTTTTGTCCTAAATAAAATTGTGCACTTCCGCTATAGGTTTTAGCGTATATCTCGTTTAAAATTCGGTATACGAAAAAAGTGTATATAACAAAAGTTACTCTAAATAACAAAATAAACTACTCCTGTTATGTTCATATTTGCTGAAAAAACAAAGGAAACGAAATATAGTGCTATTTTTAATTTCTGGCTTCCCTTATAACCCCCACTACTGTTCGTCTCAGATGATATTAATATAGCCTAAAGTCTAAGTTCGGTAAGTAGTGATATACATACCAAGTTTCATAAAATTCGGTTCAGCCGTTTATGCGTGAAAAGGTAACAAACAAACAGACACCAAAGAAACAAAATGCAGTTATGGTGTCTATGACATATGAAACGAAATGTTATTATGAAATTTCGCGAAAAAAAATCAATGTACAGACAGAGGTTACAATTTTATATAAATATTGATATATTGATCAGTTTTATATATAATCAAATCAAATAACCTCGCTGCCCCCATTTTGAGGGTACCCGTTTGGGTCAGCCTCTTAATCAGCCCACCAGGGTTTATAGGTAAAATAATATATATATATATATATATATATATATATTAATTGGGGAAATCTGCTTAGTTTACGCAGCCCCTGCGTTATTGGTACCTTCGGCTTACTGACGGTTGTGGCAGGTGTAACCTCTCCTTAATCCGCACAGCCACCGCCCGTAGTTAAGGGTTGAGTCTTAATCTCACGTGGTATATTTAGAGTTCACTACTCATCTGGACACTAGAAATTTCTTTAGTGACGAACTCAGTTAACAAAATCCTTATTCCGGCCTAGTCTAGAAGTGGGTGGTAACCTTTAGATAACCCGTACCTTAGATTAGCCTTAATAGCACAGTGTGGACGTTTTATATGCCATAACATAACAATATTGTTGTATGCTTGACATTCAATGGGTAAGCGTACTTTTTCGTTATAAACTTATTATGGACGAAAATAGTTGTATTCATCATCTAGAACGAATGAAAAAATTGGTTTAGCAGATTTCCATTAAGGGAAATTAGCTATTTAAGTTGTACTTTTGACGCGATTTTCGAAGAAGTTCCTCGAAGTAGATGACGAAAATAAGTTTAGTTCCAAAATACATATAGGCATGTATAATATATATCTGTTACCTCTCTGTCGGTCGCAATTCTTATTTGAGTGTAACCAAACTCGATATAGAAGCGTTTCATAAATTATTAAAGGCCAGGGTAATGACGGAAATCGAATCATTGGCAGGGGGGGGGGTTAGCGGGGAATTTCGAAAATTTGAATAAACTCTGTTATTAAACAAATGTTAGATCGATAAATCGCTTTGGAAATGAAATTTACTATAATTATTTTTATATAAACTTATTCCCTATCTTTAGTATTAAAGAAGATATTTGCATTTTCATATCTATCTGTCATATCTATCTATCATATATATATATATATATATATATATATATATATATATTATATATATATATATATAAAAATTGTAACCTCTGTACTCTGTACATTGATTTTTTTCGCGAAATTTCACGATAACTTTTCGTTTCACATGTCATAGACACCATATCTGCATTTTGTTTCATTCGTGTATGTTTGTTTGTTACTTTTTCACGCTTAAACGGCTGAACCGAATTTTATGAAACTTGGTATGAATATTACTACTAACACAACTTAGACTTTAGGCTATATTAATTTTCTCTGAGACGAACAGGAGTGGGGGTTATAAGGGAGGCCTGAAATTAAAAATAGAGATATTTCGTTTCCTATTGCATTTTCGGCAATTATGCACATAACAAAAGTTGTTTAATTTGTTATTTAGAGTAACTTTTGTTATATACACTTTTGTCGTATACCTAAGTATAAAGGCGTTATACACTAAAAATGATAGCGGAAGTCAACAATTTTCTATGGCACAAAAGACTCAACCGAACTTAACCAAACTCGGTATATGAATTAGCACTAACGTCTTCCTTATTATAAGCTATACTAAAATTTCTAGGGACGGGCAGGAGTGGGGGTTATAAGTGAGGCCTGAAATTAAAAATAGTGATATTTCGTTTCCTATTGGGGTTTTGGAAAATATGCACATAACAAAAGTTGTTTATTTTGTTATTTAGAGAAACTTTTGTTATATACACTTTTGTCGTATACCTAATTATAAAGGCGTTATACGCCAAAAAGTAATAGCAGAAGTCAACAATTTTATTTTGCACAAAAGACTCAACCGAACCAAACCAAACTCGAAATGTGAATTATCACTAACGTCTTCCTTATAATAAGCCATACCAACATTTCTATGGACGGGCAGGAGTAGGGGTTATAAGGAAAGCATGAAATTAAAAATAGCGATATTTCGTTTCCTATTGGTTTTTCCGCAAATATAAACATATCAAAAGTTGTTTATTTTGTTATTTAGAGTAACCTATATTATATGCACTTTTGCCGTATACGGAAGTATAAATGAGTTATACGCTAAAAACTATTGCGGGAGTCCACAATTTTATTTGGCACAAAAGACTCAACCGAACTAAATCAAACTCGCTTTGTGAATTAATACTAACGTTTTCCTTATAATAAGCCATACTAACATTTCTAGAGACGGGCAGGACTGGGGGTTATAAGGGAAGCCTGAAATTAAAAATAGCGATATTTCGTTTCCTATTGCTTTTTCAGCAAATATGCACATAACAAAAGTAGTTTATTTTTTTATTTAGAGTAACGTTTGTTATATGCACTTTTGCCGTATACCTAAGTATAAATGAGTTATACGTTAAAACTTTAGCGGGCACTAACGGCTGAACCGAACTTAACAAAACTCGGTATGTCAATTAGCATTAATTCTTCCATGATTATAAGTTATTTTAACATTTTTAGGTTCGAACGGGAGGAGGGTTATAAGGGAGGCCTGAAATAAAAATTCACCATATTTACATGTATGAGACGGGAAATATAAAAATATCGAAGACTGTGAAGAATTATCGAACAAATAATTCTATTATTAGCAAATCACCGGCAACGACGGGTATCAATCCTAAACACTGGGACGGGTAAATGTCAAAATATTGTGCAATGTAAAGCCTGCTAAAAAATACCATCACCATTCAGCCTCAAATGAATTCCCGGGCGAAGCCGGGTATCTGAGCTAGTCATCAATAAGGTGCTATATCACAAACCACTTTATTCCAAGCTTAAATACCAAATATATTTTTCATTAAACGTTTACTGTGTGAGATACATGCAAATACGTAGATAGTTGACGATTTTGAGGTCGTGAATCGAAAATATTTTGTTTTCTATAACATTACTCGTTAGTTGATTAGTTGATGGCTGACATCGAGGGAGGAATAGGGGGGGAATTTCGAAAATTCAAAATATTGCTATCATCATGAGTCATATCGCTGAATGTTATATAACCAATTTTTTTTTTAATTATTATAATAATTATTATTTATTTATACAGGAGCACCCGCATTTTGGCGATTTGGCTCAAAGTTTCACAATGTAAAATGAAAACAAAATTATAGAAAAATAACAAAAACTGAAACAACAAATAAAAAATTAAATACAACAAATAATCATTAAATACTAGTAATAAAGACAATTAATAAACATTAGACTAGTAATAAAGACAACAATTTAAAATGGCTTTAATAAGAAAATTGGGTTATTCCTATATACTAGTACATTTATATTATTTTTTTTGTTTTGTCTCCCACAGCGATGGTGGTTGACATTATTAGGATGATATATTTATTTCTTCATGTGCTTACCTTTTATGTACTTTTATATTATGGAAAATATTTCTTTAATATCTGTTTCTTTCTCATGTGTGTTTTGTCTAAAGAATATAATAAAAGTTAACCCTCTTAAATCTTTTTAGGTATGCTGTAGACCAATTGTTCAGTCGCCAGTTTGAATTGTATTTCCCGCGCTAGCGTGGTTAGTTGATAAACCCGCCACACACAGCTGCAGAGCGAGAAGGCTGTGGCATACAGCTGATCGGAGCTGCCGTTACAAACGGAAACCAGTCTATGTGTACCTCTGCTGGAGTCAACAGACGTTCCTCTGCTCCCGCCTTTCTTCTTCTCTGCCACCTGCCCATCCTGTTTTATTACCGCAACAAGACTTCATCATCTCTAGGAAGTGCATGATTCCCGCTATTATCTACTTAATAATGCTAGCATTATGTGCGCAAGTATCGCATGAGTACTCATATATATTATAGGACCCACCGCTAATTTTGTGTGTATAGTTATGGCCGCCATATTAGTTCATAAAGTTTGTTTACTGCTTAAATTTCATTTTAGCAGATTTCCCTTAAGGGAAATCAGCTATTGAGGTCGTACTCATGACGGAATTTTCGAAAAATTTCTTCAAATGTCCATCGATCCTACCCAGGAGATGACGAAAATGAGGTCCGTTCAAAACTATATATATATATATATATCGATATATATATATATATATTTGTCTGTTAACACTCTAGCGGTCGCAATTTTTGTTTAATCGTCACCAAACTCGGTATTTAATCGTTTTATGTAAAAAGGAAGATCAAGTTCGTTAACGGCTGAAATCGGACCAGTGGGAGGGGGGGTTTAGAGGAGGGATTTTCAAAAATTCGAAATATCTCCGTTATTATGCACCGGATCGAAAAATTGTATAGAACCAATCTTATTGGAAATTAAATTTTCTATAAATATTGTTATATGCATTTATTCTCTATCTTGAATATTAACCGAGATATTTGCATTTGTAATCTGCATGTTCGGACTTTCCGCCGAGAGCTCTGGTGGCCATTTCCATAACTATTCGTCCCTCGTGAATAGGTTTAGAGGTTAGGTTAACTGTTTTTGGGGCTAGAAACTACTGGGTTATTACGCCCTAAATAATGTTTTAGGTTTAGAGGTTTCTTACTACTACAGTTGTTATTAAGCAGATTTCTCTATTGTAAAACTTCACGTGGGAAATCTGCTTAGTTTACGCAGCCTTTGCGTGACGGACTTTTTTATTATAGATATATACTTAACTATTCAATATACCTAATTCTTAAGAGAACTCACATAGTTGTTTTGTTTTATTTTTTTTTCTTGTTCCTTTCCCTTCTCTCTCCAGGAGAAAATACCAGGGGTTCAGTCTAATTTCTCTCTTAATCTTGCTTTTAACACAAGCTTTCCGCCCAAACACCAATTCTATTTTTAAAAAGCAATTGATTGATGCTCTAGCTTTTTGTTTTCTACATTTTCTCGTAACTCAAGTATTAAGCGAGCGTATTATTCATACTTTCTAGTTTCTAGATTTCAGTAACCCCCCTCCACCACACAACTATTTTATTCATCATTTTTTATTACATAGAAATAGAGAATGAGATTACAAGTGTGTTATACCAGCACGAGGGAAATCTGCTTAGTTTACACAGCTCCTGCGTGACGGACGTTTTCTTGAATGACTATCGCCCAATATTAAAAACTTCTCTGCGACGTAATCGTGATGCGAACTCCTTCGCCAATTATGCAGGCCGTTCTTGAGGATATCCGGGTTATGAGGGAATTTGATTTAAGTCCCTTATTGGGGTTGCCTTCTCAGACCTCCACGTCAACCTTGAAGGAAGGTTATATTATGAAGGGCGAAGTATTCGGCCCAAAAGGGATAGGTTATAAGTCAAACTGATATATAGGCCCGGCTTGTAATTTGTGGCTTGTCCTGTTTCACAAAAGCCTGGAATAAGTATTAGCCTGGAAATTTTATTGTGGTGCTAATATTGGTGGGCATTGCATGGTCTTCCCATTCCTCAGCGGTAATACGCTTACTAATAAATTTTCCAGCTAAGCCCATGGGAATTGAATTCATTTATTATCTGTAGCTCATATCATATCAATAAATAGTCACAAAGACTTCGCTCAAATCTTTCAGAAGATCCAAAACTACGGTTCCACTCTATGTCTGATAAACATCTTGTATCAGATGTAGTTTTGAGGGAAATCAAATATTGAGGCTGTTAATCGTTAAAATATTTTCAACTGAATTTTGATCATACCAAGAAGACGAAGAATATATATAAAATTGTAACCTCTGGAAATTGATTCTTTTTTGAAAATTCCAGGATACTTTTTCGTTTCACATGACATAGATCACAATATCTGCTATTAGTGCTGTTTGTTCGTATGATTGTTTGTTTGTTACCTTTTCACGCTTAAACTACGGAACCAAATTTTAGGAAACTTAGTACGTATATTAATACTAATCCAGCTTAGACTATAGGCCGTACTAATATTCTCAGGAACGAACATAGTGGGGGTTATAATGTAGCCATGAACGGGATTCATGCTAAAAATAGAAAGTGGGAGTCAACAATTTTATTTTTACTCAATAAAGTGGTTTTATATTATGAAAAAGTCCGTCACGAAAGTTAGACAAGTTAGTTATACAATAGAGAAATCTCCATACGAGAGCCGAACAGTTACGGAAACGGCCGAACTAGATTTCGGCGGGAAACACACTCGTGCGTTATCTGCCGATATTTAATAAAAATGCAAATATCTCGGTTAATATTCAAGATAGAGAATAAATGTGAAGAACAACATTTATAGTAAATTTTATTTGCAATAAGATTGATTCTATATAATCTTTCGATCCGACGTATAGTAACGGAGATATTTCGAATTTTGAAAATCCTCCCCTCTAAACCCCCCCCCTCCTACTGGTCCGATTTCAGCCATTAACGAACTTGGACTTTATTTTTGTATAAAACGTTTAAAGATCGAGTTTGGTAACGATCAAACGAAAATTGCGACCGCTAGATCTATCTATCTATCTATCTATCTATATATATATATATATATATATATATATATATATATATACAGTTTTGAACGGACCTCATTTTGTCATCTTCTAGGTAGGGTCGATGGACATTTGAAGAAAAATTTCAAAAATTCCGTCATGAGTACAACCTCAATAGCTTCCTGAAGGGAAATCTGCTAAAAAGACAATATGTATTTCAACTCAATAATATTGTTATATGTGTTATTGAGGAGGCAGGCAGGGCTAAAATCTCTTCCACTCACCACGCTCTTGGAATATAAATTAAATTATTTATGCACTGCCACTGTTATTTATTTCCACCAGATATATAAATTATTCCAGAACATCAAAATTGTTTAATGTTTCGAATGAATAATTTAAATAATACAATGTTGAATGATAACCGCCAACCGGGAGCGGTTGTTGGGGTACAGTTGATTGTGTTAACACATTTCCAGTGAAATGTTGACATTGGAATTACTTTCAACTCACATTTATTATTACGTATAGAGTAGAATATTATGTATATATCATTGCTTCATTATGTGTCCTCTGAAATGTTTTTGACAGGAAATATGTACATTATAGATGATATTTAATTATAATAAACGCAATCCATGGTTACGATGTGTCGAACATTAGAGAGGGATTGATTGGGAACTCATATTCATTTATTCAAAGTTCGTCAAACAAGGTCAGCATTAAACTAACCAGATTTTTCTGGAGCTGGTACGTCAAACAGCTTATCTCATCTTACCATCTATTCCCTATTTCTAAGTGAAACATCAATGAATTGATGCGGGGGTTAACCGAAGGCTGAGAACGAGAAAGTACGAATAATTTACGTAATATTTGAGATACGAAAAACATGTATTGAACAACATTTGGAGTTAATCAATAGTTTAACAAGATTGTTTTAGCAGATTTCCCTTGAGGGAAATCAGCTATAGAGGGCGTACTCATGACACGGTTTTCAAAACATTTCTTCAAATGTCCATTGATCCTACCCAGGAGATGACGAAAATGAGGTCTGTTCAAAATTATATATATGTCTGTTAACGCTCTAGCGGTAGCAATTTTTGTTTGATCGTAACCAAACTCGACATTTAACCGTTTTATATAAAAAGACAAATCAAGTTCGTTAATGGCAGAAATCGAACTAGAGGGAGGGGGGGTTTAGAGGGGGGATTATCGAAAATTCGAAATATCTCCGTTATTATGCATCTGATCAAAACATTGTATAGAACCAATCTTATTAAATTAAATTTACTATAAATATTGTTATATACATTTATTGTCTATCTTGAATATTAACCGAGATATTTGCATTTTTATGAAATCTCTTTTGACATCTGGTCGGGTATTGTTCGGATTAGTTCGGCGGTTTCTATAACTGTTCGGATCTGGTGGGAGCTTCTTTTAACCTTACCTTCGTTACTTTGTGAGATTTATGCAAATACGTTCTGTTCTCCCGCCCCCTCCCCCTTCTTTAGTTCATGGACAACTAAAATTTGATTTATTAAAATATAAATTGTTCTTAAAATTCAGAAGTCGTTTCAGTTTGGAATTTATTAAAATTAACTGAAAGATACGCAGCCCCTGCGCGACGGACGTTTTTTTATAACATTTTCGATCAGACTCACAATGCTTGCGATATTTCAGCCATTAAAGGATATGATAGTGTTGAGAACGAGTGGTGAAACACATTATTAAATTTGAAGTATGACTACATCAAATTAGCATATCAAAGTCCAGACCGCGAAATCAATGATTTATGACATCATAACAAAACATTTTTGCTTGTATCTCTTCTAAATTGGAAAAGGCCGGCTTGCTGGAGCTGCGTATACTAAGCGAATTTCCCACGTCATGTTTCACAAAAGGTAAATCTACATACTTGTAAAGCGTAATACTACCGCGTATATTAACTGTACATACGCTAATGGTAAGGATAAATTACTCACTGAATTTACATTTTAATAACCTCCAATACAGAAGACGTCTAAATTCTAAACTAACAGTTCAGTGAAATATGCCAAGTAGACAGATAGAAATATTCTTAACCGGAAAGAAATACATATACTGAAATATATCTGAATATAATATATTAATTTTATTGAAAACTATTTACTATATCCAGTACTGTAATTTATAATGGATCAACAGAACTTATTTGCATGTACCTCCTATAATAAAGGCCTCCTTAAAACAATATTCGGAATTTAAGCTTCGAATAAAGTGGTTTATTATATGAGAGAGTATGGTTTATGGTGACATGAGTGGGAGTGGGCGATTCCAGAAAGCTGAAAACTAAACAATCTCCTTTAATATTCAAGATAGAGAATAAACACAAACTTGTACTCAATTTAGGAAGAATTTGAAGGCAGTACCATTATTTAATGTTTTATATTTTATGGTGGAAAAATGTATTCTTTTCCTCCTTATTATGTAATTAGTTTATAATGAATTAATTGTAAGTATGTTTTTTGTTATCTTGGGATTTTTTTTTTAAATTTCAGAATCTATTACATTCCCCATAGACTTGTTTCATAGATAATTTTGTTGACTACAACTTTTATCAATAAAATATGCCGTTTCTGAAATAATGATTTGTGAATTTCACGGCGGGGAGGCGTCAAATTGTTTTACAATAGAATTGATTTTCTACAAGAATCTGCTATACAAAGTAGGGCATTCCATTGGAAATTCCAAAGTTATGGTCGATGGAGAAGTACTGTAGAAGGTTACGAAATTGAATATGGATGGAAGGATTTTTCAGGGGTCCCAATTAGGGCACACCTTACGTATATGATTGTGTGTCAACGCTCTAGCGGTCGCAATATTCGTTTTATCGTTCCCAAACTTGATATCTAACCGTTTTATGAAAAAAAAGTCCGTCACGCAGGGGCTGCGTAAACTAAGCAGATTTCCCACGTGAAGTTATACAATAGAGAAATTTCAGAATAGTGTCAACCCGAAGTTGGCCGATCTCATCTCAGAAGTTGAAAACAGAAAAATGCAAATATTTCGGTTAATATTCAAGATACAGAATACATATATATAACATTATTTATAGTAAATTAATTTGCAATAAGATTGATTCATTACAATTTTTCGATCCGGACGTATAGTAACGGAAATATTTCAAATGTTAGATCCCTCCCCTCTAAACCCCCCTCCCATTGTCCGATTTCAGCCATTAACGAACTTGATCTTTATTTTTGCATAAAACGCTTAAAATATCGAGTTGGTAACGATCAAACGAAAATTGCGACCGCTAGAGTATTATATATATAATCATAAATATATATATTATATATAATAATATATTATATAATATATAATTTTGAATGGACCTCATTTTCGGCATCTCCTGGGTAGGATCGATGGACATTTGAAGAAATTTTTCGAAACTCGCGTCATGAGTACGACCTCAATAGCTGATTTCCCTTAAGGGAAATCTGCTAATAAAGATCAAGATCCCAGGGGAAGGGGAGGGTTCTACGAGAAATATCGAAAATTCTTAATTTCTCCGTTATAATGTGTCGGGTCGAGAAGTTGTATAGAACTAGTTTTATCGCAAATGTAATGTTCTATAAATGCTTTAAAATACAGTTAAAAATGTACGTTTTTTAACTGTGTTGATTATTAACCGAGATATTTTTGAGTTTTCAGCATTCAGTAAACCCCCACTCCTACTCGTCATATTAACAATCAGCTGTTATATTGTTTGACGCCTAAATGCCAAATATTGTTCTCATTGAAGTCGGAAATCTGCTTAGTTAGCGCAGCCCCTGTGTGACGGGATTTTTCGTAATCTACTATGTAGGTTTGACGGATGTTTGTCGAAGTATTTCGATATTCCCATCATGCGTACAACCTCAATAGACAGTTTCCCCTAAAGGAAATCTGCTATAACATCTCAAGTCGGTCTAATTACCTCCGTGTTGGGCAGTCCATTGGAAGGTATTTCCTAGTAAAGTGCATATCTCCATTGGGATAACCACCATAGATGCGGTCGGCCTGTAAGCCCTGTAGTCCGAGCAGAGAGGATGTATAGTGATCATCCCCTGTTGTGTGTTCCAAACACGCATTCATTATTTAAGAGGCCTCGCACAGAGCCGCCACCCCCTCCCCAGCATCCATTAACTAAATAATTTATCTTCCATCCAGATGATGGATATGCTAACCTCCTAGAAATCTCTCCAGAAAGCATTAAACCTAAATAATATGTCCGTCACGCAGGGGCTGCGTAACTAAGCAGATTTCCCAAGTGAAATTTTACAATAGACAAATTGGCTCTTAAGACCAGCCTGATTAAATACAATAGGTAATGAGAAATCTTTCAGATAATTTTAATAAGCTCCCAGCGGAAACGGCTTCTGAATTGTAAACAAATTGAAACGAACCTCTGCTGGTGGCGAGTTGTGGCCATCGTCCAAAAATGGAAAATTATTTGTGCGATATAAAGCTTTGTAAACGCATTACGACCATCCGGCAGACGTGACATATACGAGACAAAGTGGATCTAACGAGACTTAGGATAGGACACTCACATTTAAGGCTCTCATATCTCATGACGAGAACAGAAAGAGCTCTCTGCAGAACATGCCATGAACCATAACACACTGACTAACTGCAGGAACATTGAATACTTAGAGACTCCACATAACATGCACAAAATTCTTACAGACAGGTGCCCACATATCGATAATACTCTAAATCACCTTAAAAAATTGAATTGGTATTTACAAAATTTAACTTCTCTCCTTTAAGGCGATTTTCCTTCAGCTATTGGCAAAATCAGCTATTGAGGTAGTACAAATGATGCGATATTCACAAACAACAACAATCTTCAAATGGCCATCGATTCATCGAGATATTTGCAGTTTCCAGTTTTTATGCTCTGTCAAACCCCCATTCCTACTAGTACCATATTAATAATAAGCTGTTATATCATGAACAACTTCATTCCAAGGTTAAATACCAAATATTGTTTTCATTCAACTTCTACTTCATGAAATATATACAAATACCTTCTGTTGATCCCCCCCCCTACTTTTTTTCTTGGACTACTTAAATTTGAATGATTAATATACCAAGTATTCTGATTCATTGTAAACTACAGTATTAGATATAGTAAACTGTTTTCAATAATATTAATACGTTATATTAAGATACATTTCAATAATGGTTTATTACTTGGGAGAGATGTAGGAGCTCATTGATTCCGTATTTCCCATTGATGAAGAACCACCTCCCCTGACTAGGGGTGGGGTAAGGGTGATTTCCTCTCCTCCAGCACACCCTCCCCTCCTCCGGCACCCACCCCTTCTCCAGCACCTCCTCCCCTCCTCCAGCACACCCTCCCCTACTAGGGCTTTGAATAACGCCGAAACAATAGTTAGCCCAATCCCCTTTGATCCGAACCGCGAAATTGATTCCAGTCGTCAGGAAAATTTCATTAGCCTAATTCATTTCTCTTTTCATCATCCTCGTATGGTTTTTGGAAAAGGAAATTATTTTCCTTTCAGCGATGGAATAGAAATTAAATTTAGCTGAAATTGTGAAGTTGGAAACGCAATATTGTGTTGATAATTAATGTAGGTGGAGGTTATTTTTGGATTACAATAATTATATCCTAATTTCCTGTGGGTTCTTGGAAATATTTCCGACGAACTCGTTAGAAACGTTTCATCGCCCAACTGCATTTGAAGTTCAATGACGTCTGTTTTTGGTATCAAAGAATTCAACGTAATTATTCGATTTGACCCTTGAACTCTCACTGACTTATTTGATCAGTATTTTCGAATGTGCATGTTTATCGCATATTACAAACTCGACTGGCTTCTAGATGTTAACATATTTAGGATTGTTATACCGACTAGTGAACCACTCCCACTCTTCAGTTCAGGTGATTTTCAAAATTTAAAAATTGCAAATTTCCCTACATATGAGAAATAAAAAAAAATGTATTTGTATAATATATTGTTAAGATTGATAGGGTATTTCATTTGGTAATGAATACTACCTTTATATTAATTTATTTTGGCATAAATACATGGGCGTTGCCAGGGGTCTGGCTATAAATAATTTACAATTCGACAATTTTGAATACTCTTATAATATAATTAATATATAACAATACATAATAGTTCCGGAAAATCAATAAAAACAAAACAACAATTAATAGTTAATAAATTGACTCTTAAATCTCTTAAATCTCTCTTAATAAAAATACTCTTAAAGTAATATATGCTATTTAGCATTTCAATATTGTTAATATTATTATAAATATTATAATATATACACATCTATTCAAAAATGTGATATATTTCTAATTTAAGTTTTACATTTTTATTTTTGTAACATATTTGGATGCAAAAATAAACCTTTTATCTAAACCTCAACTTTTTGGTTTTCAAGTTTTCACTCATTCGAGTGTGTATTAGGGAGGTACAGAGTTTCATGTAAATAGTCACCTGTAACAACTTATACATAAACCTTAATGATTTAAAGTTTCTTTTATCCATTTTATATACCAATTTTATTTTCAATAATTGGGGCTCAGGATAGCCATGCCAGTTAAGGCGTTAGCCTTTATCTCAAATGGTAATAGTAGAGTGGCGACTTCGATTCTCGCCTGGGCAAATGAAATTATTTAGTGACAGAAGTCATTAAATAACAACCTTAGTCCCACCCTGGTTAGAAAAGGGTGGTAACCTGTAGATAACCCGTCCCGATTAGCCTGAGTTGCAAAAAGTGGACGTTAATAAATAATAATAACTATCATATCCCTTAATAGCTGAAATATATCAGTCATTATGAGTCTGGTCGAAAATGTTATAAAAACAAATCTTCTTAAATTATTGATTGACTCAAAATGTCGTTCATACATTTTTTAGCAGATTTCCCTCAAGGGAATATATATATATATATATATATATATATATATATATATATATATATATATGTACTAGCTAAGATACCCGGCTTCGCTCGGGAATTCATTTGAGGCTGAATGGTGATGGTATATTTTTGGCAAGTCTACTTTGCACAATATTTTGACATTTACCCGTTCCAGTGTTTAGGGTTAATACCCGTTGTTGGCATTTGTTAATAATAAAATTATTTTTTTATGTAAGACTTCACTGTCCTGCATATTGTCATATTTCCCGTCTCCTGTGCATTATGCATAGATTTGAATTATTAAGGAGAAAATATTGACATACATTTGAATTAATTTTTTCAGGTAAGGTACCTGGTAGTTCATATTGAAAAGAAGTGTTGAGCTAATTTCTCTAAATAACAAAATAAACAACTTTTGTTATGTGCATATTTGCCGAAACCACAATAGGAAATCATTATTATTAATTTCAGGCCTCCCTTATAACCCCCACTCCTTCCCGTCCCTAAAAATGTTAGTATGGCTTATTATAAGGAAGGCGTTAGTGCTAATACATATACTGAGTGTTTTATTTAGTTCGGTTAGGACTATATATATATAATTTCGATCGGACCTCATTTTCGTCATTTCTTATGTTGGGTTGGGTATTTGAGGAAATTTTTTCATCACGAATACATCCTCAATAGCAGAACATTCCCCCAGGGAAACATACTAAATTTCAGGCGTATTTGCAGGGTTATTTAGTTCTTTTTGTAAACCTATGAATTTAAAATGGAAACTAATTTTATCCGAAACCCCCAGCGACTGAAATCAGAGCTCGAGAGTAGTTTATAAAGCTGTTAAAATTAATTTGAAACAGGTTCATATTGCATTCGAGTCTCGCGGGGGGCAGAATGTGAAATCTAGTTCATTTAGTCCGGAGCCAATCGCGATTCAGCTCTGTGGATTGGAATTTGAGAAATGTTTATGAGCTGGCATATTGACTGATTTGAAATGCCCAATAGGTATTGTCTACCCCTATTTTCCATCCCAATGATTCAATCAAATACAGAGCGTCCGATTGCAAAATAGTTCGGCTCGTTTGAAGTCATTGTTGAAAATAAATTGCATTTGAGTTTTCATGGGGTAGAAACCATTGAAAATGATCTGCTTCGAATATTAAATTTTACTCCAGCGGGAAATGTTTTTTTTTACCACTCAATCATTCAGAAAATATTACTTTTTTCCAATTAAAATAAAAAAAAAAACTCCGTCACTTGAAAATATAACACACCTTTGATCTCATCTCACCATATATTTTATATTACTAAATAAAACCTGATGAGTAGAAGTTGAATTTACAAAAGGCTGAAAGTAGAAAAAACTGGTCTAATACTTGATTTACGAAAGATTTATAGAAGACCAATTGTAGAACAGCTTAACAAGATTGGTTCTTTAAAATGTTTCGATCTGTCTGAATATCAAAGAGATATTTTAGAACCTATAGCCTCCCTTCCCCCATTTTACCTGCGATTTCGGCGATTAAAAAATATAAACTTTATAGTTGAATTAAAAACTTCTATATTCAGTATGGTGTAGTTCAGATAAACAGTTTTGAGTCAAGACCGGAAAGTCTTAGTTAATGACGTCGTCATGCGTGTTTGCTTCATCTCACGCAGTTCAATGAAAACAATATTTGGTATTTTAGTTTAGATTCAAGCTATAACTGCTTATTGTTAATACAGGGTTTACAAAGGATGGAAACAGAATTCCGAATATCTTGGTTAATATACACGATAGAGAATAGACATAATGCCAGCCAGGCAGTGGGTGCGTAAACTAAGCAGATTTCCCAAGTCACGTATTTGCATTTTTCGCATAACGTAAAAGTTTAATTAGAACAATGGTGCTTAGGTTAGCGATGTGAGTTAAAGCTCTGGGCTTAATCTCACATGGTAAAACCTTGAGTGGCGAGTTCGATTCTCGTCTGGGCAATAGGAATTTATTTAGTGACGGAATTCATTAAATAATATCTTAAGTATCACTCCGGCTAGAAAAAGGGTGGTAACCTGTAGATTGCCAATCCCAATTAGCCTTAGCTGCAGAAAGTGGACGTTAATATAAATAAATAAGCAATTAGAACACTATTTGGTATTTGGATTCAAATAAAAAGTGTTTCATAATATAAGAGCTTATTGTTAATATGGCATGAGTAGTTGGGTTTACTGAAGGATGAAAACTAAAATTACAAATATCTCGGTTAATAACCAAGATAGTGAAAAAGTCCGTCATGCAGGGGCTGCGTAAACTAAGCAGATTTCCCACGTTAAGGTTCACAATAGAGAAATCTCCATACAAGAGCCTAACAATTACGGCAAAGGGCCGGACTAGCTTTTGGCGGGAAACTCAAGTCATCTGTTATCGGCCCACAATTAATAAAAATGCATATATCTCGGTTAATATTCAAGATAGAGAATAAATGAATAGAACAATATTTATAGTAAATTTAATTTGCAATAAGATTGGTTCTATACACTTCTTCGCTCAGACGCATATTAACCGAGATATTTTGAAGATTCAAAAATCCCCCCCCTCCTAAACCCCCCCCCTCCCTCCATGGTCCGATTTCAGCCGTTAACGAACTTGATCTTTCTTTTTGCATAAAAGGACTGAAATGTCGAGTTTGGTAACGATCAAACAAAAAATTACGACCGCTAGAGCGATAACACACAAATATATAGATAGATAGATAGATAGATCTATATATATATATATTATATATATATTATATAATTTTGAACAGACCTCCTAGGTAGGATCGATGAACATTTGAAAAAAAGTTTTCGAAAATTCCGTCATGAGTAAAACCTCTTTCCCTTAAGGGAAATCAGCTAAAAACGACATGTATAGAACATTACATTTGCAATAATATGGGTTTCATTCAATAGATCGATCCGATCGAATTATATATAACCTGAAAGTGTTGTATGTGGTATGAAGTCACATGTGTTTTGTTAAAAATTACCTTATGTTTTTTATTAGCAGATTTCCCTTAAGGGAAATCAGCTATTGAGGTCGTACTCATGACGCGAGTTTTGAAAAATTTCTTCAAATGTCCATCGATCCTACCTAGGAGGTCTGTTCAAAATTATATATATATATCTTTGTCTGTTAACGTTCTAGCGGTCGCAATTTTTGTTTGATCGTTACGAAACTCGATATTTGACCGTTTTATTTAAAAAGACAGATCAAGTTCATTAATGGGTGAAATCAGACTAGAGGGAGGGGGGGGGTTAGATGGGGGACTTTCGAAAATTCAAAATATCTCCGTTATTATGCATTGGATCGAAAAATTGTATAAAACCAATGTAAATTAAATTTACTACAAACATTTACATTTATTCTCTATCTTGAATATTAACCGAGATATGTGGATTTTTATGAAGTCTGTGGTCGGGTATAGTTCGGATTAGGTCGGTCATTTCCGTCACTACTCGGCTCAGGTAGAAGCTTCTTCTTACCTTACCTGTCGTTTCTAACCTTACCTTTCCTTTGTTACTTTGTGAGATTTATGTAAATACGTTCTGTTCAACGCCCCCCCCCTTCTTTAGTTCTTGGACTACTAATATTTGAGTTTTTAAAATATAAATTATTCTTAATCCAGAAGCCGTTTCAGTTGGGAATTTGTTTTAATTAACTGAAAGATTTTTCATTACCGTTTGTATTTAATCACGGAGGTATTGTGTTACCAGTATGCTGATTTCTCTATTGTACAACATCACGTGGGAAATCTGGTTAGTTTACGCAGCCCCTGGTTGACAGTATCTTAAAATATTAACTGAGATATTATGAATTTTTGAAATTGCCACAATATTAAGCCTCCCCTACATCTACTGGTCGGATTCCAGTCATTTGCAAACTTGACCTTTAGTTTTACACACAACGTTTAAAAATCGAGTTTGGCAACGATTTAAAAAAAAATTGCAACCACTAAGAAAGTCAACTCACAAATATATATATATATATATATATATATATATATATATATATATAATATATATACATACACACACACACACACACACACACACACACACACACACTCAAACGCAAAAAACCGGACACATCATTTTTGTCGTATTAAAAGCTAACTTTCAGCAATGTGTTTCTTTATGTGGGTATTCTAGTTATTACAGAGAACGTAGAGTCTAAGTACATTGAACTAATCCCTTCAGGATTAGTGAACAATTAGATAAAACTCAGATTTTAATTTTATTTTTTTATTTGTCGTGAAGTTGATCTATTCTAAACTGTAAGTAGTTTTTCGCACATTTAAACATCTTTAATTATTAACCAAGCATTAATATTTTAATTAATGTTTAACATTAATTCTTTAATTAATGTTTTATTTTTATTTCGGTCCAGAATAATCTGTCTTTCAAACTTAGATGATGCCTTGGCCAGTGAAGGCCGTAGCTTACGTTAGATTGCCGAAACGCTTCGGCTAGCAAAGTCTACCATTCGCTGTAATAGAAATGAAGAATACTTTTTTTTTTAAATGTGTTAATTTATCTTTTTTTTTATTTTGTTGTAAAAAATCTATAAAAATTATTCACTTAGGTCAGATTTTGTTTAAGTAACCTATAGAATAACCACTTATTTTAATTAAAAAAGATTAATATACATATATATTAAGTAATGAAAAAAATTATAAGACTATATCTAAGTGTCCGGGTTTCTTTTCGGTTGAGTTTATATATATATATATATATATGTATATATATATATATATATATATATATATATATATATATATATATTCTCGTTATCTCTTGAGTAGGATCGATGGACATTTGATGAGAACATTCGGAAATCGCGTCATAAGTATGAATTGAACAATAGCTGATTTCCCTTAAGGTAAATCTCCTAAAAGTAGGAAGATATATATATTTAGTAAGAGCGACTCATCCGGTGGAAGCAGAAAACACGTTCTCTAGATACTATCGGGAGCCCAGATATCTGAATAGACGTGACTAAAAGATCCACGAGTATACGCCGTTTAAATAATGACTACATCTATCTTCAAATGACTTAAATTACATTTCTAGTTTATAAATGGATTCCCCATCGCCTGTTTGGCAAAGTACTATAATTTAAAGTCGTTAGTCTCTCCGCCATATTTATTTTAATCCATATAATATTACGGGAGTGGTAGCGCACGTAGGCATGAGCTAAACAGCACGATATGGTGAAAAGGTTAAGCTATGAAGTCATGTAATCAGCTTCATAACAAAAAATGCTATTTACCGTCTTCAATATAATTATCAGATTTTCTATTTAATATTTTTACAGAAGTCATTAAAAGAATGATGAATAATTTATTCCTTTGCACATACAAACACACACACACACACACACACACACACACACACACACACACACACACACACAAATATTCTGCAGTAATCCTGCAGGAAGGGAGTTTATTAGCCATACGTACAATACAACAATTTGTACTTAACTTGTGCTTGTTTCATAACATTTTTTTAACAATGAATAAAATAAAATATTTATCAAATAAAATTGTTCACAACCGAAAGAAAGGCAAAAAAAAAATGAAGAGAAAAACAATTTTAGGTTTCAATGATGAATAAATAATTAATTAAACTGTATTCCAGTTTTAAATAGTTCAAATAGTAATACATTTCTTCAGCGAATTTTAAATAGTTTACCGTACATAGCAACAAACAACCTTCAACACACATCAACATTTACACTATTAGCCACAATTCTTTACAATCACTTCAATATTATATGAATGGGCTCAATATTTGAATTTTAGGAATGACACGATGGTCATGGCTGCATTAGTATTTTTCCAAATGCAGTAGATGGTAGGTCGATTAGAAATAAAAATCAATAAAATTAGTTCAATGTTATTTTTATAATTATGATTAATATTAACTACAATATTTAAAAAAGTCCGTCACGCAGGGGCTGGGGTAAACTAAGGAGATTTCCCATGTGAAGTTTTACAATAGAGAAATTTCACGAGAGCCGAGAACTAGCTTTTGGCGGGAAAGTCGCATCGTCCGTTAGCTGCCCAGATTTAATAAAAATGCAAATATCTCGGTTGATAATCAAGATAGAGAATAAATGTATTGAACAATATTTATAGTAAATTTAATTTACAATAAGATTGGTTCTATACAATTGTTTGATCCGAAGTATGGTAACGGAGATATTTCGAATTTTCGAAAATCCCCCCTTTAACCCCCCCCCCTCCCAATGGTCCGATTCAGCCATTAACGAACTTGATCTGTCTTTTTACATAAAACGTTTAAATATCGAGTTTGGTAACGATCAAACAAAAATTGCGTTAATAGACAAATACGAGTATATATATATATATATATATATATGGACCTCATTTTCGTCATCTCCTGGGTAGGATCGATGAACATTTGAAGACAATTTTCGAAAATCATCATCATGAGTACGACCTCATCAATAGCTGATTTCATGAAATGTATTTTGTTTTTTATTCTTTACGTCTATAAAGTGCCATAAGTTCGCTTTAGTTGCTTAAATATTTAGGTATATACCCATAACACTGATACGGGTAAATGTAAACATATTGTGTATAGTAAAGTCATGCCAAAAAATATGCCCCCATCATTCATCCTCTAATGATTTTCCGGGAGAAGCAGGGTACCTTAGGTAGTATATCTGCACTGTTTATTAGCATAGTATTATTAGCTTATATTCCCTCAAGGAAAATCAGCTATTCAGGTTGAATTCATGGCCCGATTTTTTAAAAAATTCCTAAAATGGTCATCGATCCTTCTAGTAGACGACGAAAATAAGGTTCGTTCAAAATTATATACGCACACGCCCTGTGTTATAGACGTCCACTTCAAGGAAAGTATATGTTTCCCATAGGTACCTTCGTCTTATGATAATGCTAGCATTATCTACTCAAACTATTAAAAGAGTACTCATAATATAGGACCGATCGATCATTATATTGTAAATATATATACATATATATATATATATATATATAAATATATATAAAATTATTATATATGTAATATTATAGGCTTGCCGCTAAAGTATTTTATAAATTTAAATTTCCTTTGTTTCTTTTTCAACGTCTATTTAATTAAATGTTAAATGTTTTGGTTCAATTAGACCTAAGATAAGTTTCTAAATCAGGCATACTTAGGATTAAAAGTTGTACAAAATTTAGCTGCCCTACTAAAAAGTGTATTCTATGTTGCTTATTCAATTATATACTTGATTCTTTGGAGAACTCAAAATAGTGACTTGTATTATCCACCCTCATCTTTTCCATAAAATAGCTAAATAATTTTCCAGTCTATATGCTTTCTTATGGGGAAATACATAATACATACATTTATTTCTTTAATACATTTATTTTACACACACCCTGCGGGGGGGGGGGAGGTTTAAAGAGGAATGATTTCTAAATATCTTTGTTATTAAACGTAGGATCGAAAATTTTTTAGAGAGAATTTTATTTAAAATATATTTGCCAGGGAATATATGTATATAAGAATATTTATATTGTTATATACATATATTCTCTATCATGATTATTAAATGAAATATATGGATTTATTAGCCTTCAATAAACACCTGGCTCCTGCTCATGTCACATACCCAATAAGCTGTTACAGCCCAAACCATTTTATTCTAAGCCTAAATACCGAATATTGTTTTCAAGGGACCTTTATGAAACGAGAAACATGTAAATTCATTGCATGATGGCGCCATCAATTAAGATTGTACAATCTTGTTTCGATAATGATAACTTCATCCATCCATACATGATATTCACCCGTTTCAGTAAACACTAAAGATCATAGTTGTTATCTGCTGAGGTCGGACCTGGAACACAAGTTGTTTAGAAGGAGGGCATTCGATAAATTAAAATATCAGCGTTATTATGAACGGAATCTTTGTTCAAACCACTAACGTCATTTACCAAGTACCATTCTATACACCTACATGTAACTTTGTGTACATTAGAAAGTCAAAACAAACTCCAAAAACAGATTTTAACAAAACCAAAAGGAAAAAATAGACATTTCTGGCTTTTCTAAACACCCCAACACTAACATTCACTCCACCGAATTCAACAGCGCATCCATATTGGTCGTACAAAAAAAAAAAACATCACGTACACCTAAATTCTTGAAAATTTCAATATCACCATAAATCTTAATGATATCAATTATAGAATAAACACACAAAAATGATCTCCCACATATGTAAACATTTTAAAAATATTACAGGCTTCTATTCTCCAAACCTTTGGGAGTAGCAGTACGGGACCTAAGATAGGCTAACCCGCAAGACCTATAGGTCATGCGTGACTGAACCTGAGTAATGGAATTTAGTCGTTCAGGGACTGAGCTTTACACAGGTGTGTGTGAGAGAGAAAGAGAGAGAGAGAGAGAGAGAGGAGAGAGAGAGAGAGAAAGAGAGAGAGAGAGAGAGAGAGAGAGAGAGAGAGAGAGAGAGTGAGAGAGAGAGAGAGAGAGAGAGAGAGAGAGAGAGAGAGAGTGAGAGAGAGAGAGAGAGAGAGTGTGAGTGAGAGAGAGAGAGAGTGTGTGTGTGAGAGAGAGAGAGAGAGAGAGAGAGATAGAGAGAGTGAGAGAGAGAGAGAGAGAGAGAGAGAGAGAGAGTGAGAGAGAGAGAGAGAGAGAGAGAGAGAGAGAGAGAGAGAGAATGAGAGAGAGAGAGAGAGAGAGAGAGAGAGAGAGAGAGAGAGAGAGAGAGAGAGAGAGAGAGAGAGAGAGAGAGAGAGAGAGAGAGAGAGAGGGGGGGGAGAGAGAGAGAGAGAGAGAGAGAGAGAGAGAGAGAGAGAGAGAGGAGAGAGAGAGAAGAGAGAGAGATTAGATAGAGAGAAAGAGAGAGAGAGAGAGAGAGAGAGAGAGAGAGAGAGAGAGAGAGAGAGAGAGAGAGAGAGAGAGAGAGAGAGAGAGAGAGCGAGAGAGAGAGAGAGAGAGAGAGAGAGAGAGAGAGAGAGAGAGAGAGAGAGAGAGAGAGAGAGAATTTTAACTGTTTTCGGCATCTCCTATTTGGGTATTTGAAGGTATTCTTGGAATTGCTACATAAAGACAACCTCATTAGCTGATTTCCGTTGGGGCAATATGGAAATGCACATCTATATCGGCATAAGAATGATCGCCTGGTATTTGAAGACATGTCCTGAAAATCGCGCCATGAACGCATCCTCAATCGCTGTTTTCCTTCTTGGAAAACCTGCTGAAAAGCCTTTAAGTTCCCGAGGGAAGTGGGTATATGTAATTTTGATTGGGCGAAGAGCTCCTACCTTTGCTCTGGAATCCATTTGTTCCTTGAAATTCACAGTCAGGAAGTTATTACGAGCGGAAGTCCGTTGTATGCCCTCGGCAATCTTCTTAAGAGCCAGCTGATATTATGCTAGCACGGCCAACTCATAAACTCCATTTTATTCGCCCCTTCAAAAGCCTACTTCCGAGTTATGGCTTCATTTCGGTTGGATTCATCTTCAGCTATAAACCGGATGTGGCGAAGGGTCCCGAGTATGAATTGCCTTACGCAATATGCTCAACTTTTTTTTGTATTCATTGATTCGCTTATAAATAATGGATAACTCTCTTCTTACATTGGAAATCACCTGTGTGATCGAACTCGTGACTCGATTTTCGAAAAACCTTGTACATCGTGGGGATCTGGTTCGGAAATCATGAAAATCATATCCTTTCAAAACTATACATAGCTCTCAAGTTTTGTATGATCACTACAAAACTCAATATTTAAGCGTATTTTATATAACTAAATATCAAGTTCATTAATGGCCGAAACCAGAACAATTGGGAGGGGATTAGTGGGAATTTCTAATATTCAAAATATCTCCGTCATTATACGATGCATCGAAAAGTGGTATTAAAAACAACTTTTTTTTCCAAATGTAATTTCTTACAAATGTTGTTTTATACATTTTTAGCGGATTTTTCTTAAGGAAAATCAGCTATTTACGTCATACTCATGACGGGATTTCCGCAATATTTCTAATCTATACTAAAAATATGACGAAAATTACGTGCCTTCAAATTTATACATAAAAATTTATTTCCCAAATCTGCTCGTATTTGATTGAACAGAACCACAAAACATCATCTAGAGAGGATTGCATTAAAATTCATTATATTCTTCAACACCAATTTTCATCCACAATAAAAATTTTAACTTGATGATAGAAATATACGTCAGTGATCCAATGCCACGCTCAATGAAAATATAGCTCTAAAGTATTAAACTGTTATAGAATATTTTTTTGTCTAGAGCTAGAAAATTTTATATATCTTTATTAATTGTAAAATGAAATAATTACAAATAAACGGGTAAAGCTAAATAAAACCGTTTAAAAACATTATTAATATATCTACATTATTATTGATAACGTTATATACTTATGTATTCAATTAATAGTAATATATTTCTAGTATAATATAAAATATTTCCTTATACCTATTATATTTTGATAGAAAGCATTCGAATTTCCTTTAAATATGTGGAACACGTTAAAAAGGGCCAATAATATAAAACAACTTTTTACTTAATTATTAATAATAAATAAACGCCCTAGCAACCGAATGTAGAAAAAAATCCAGAAAACAAATAGTCGCTCCCGGCGAGATTCGATCTCGAGACCTTGTGGTTACCAAAAGAAAAAGCAACCACTGAGCCACCGATTCCCTTTGAAACCAATTTTTCTTAACACCACCTCAAAACTTTCACACAATCTTAACATTTTTGAGGTTGTACTCATGACGGAATTTTCGAAATTTTTCTTCAAATGTCCATCGATCCTACCTAGAAGATGACGAAAAGTCCGTCACGCCGGGGCTGCGTAAACTAAGCAGATTTCCCTCGTGAAGTTTAGTAATAGATAAATATACATACTTCTAACACAACACCGTGAATAAATACAAACGGAAATAAGAAATGTTTCATCCAATTTCAATAGCCTGCCGACAGGAAGCGCTAGGTTAGAAATGTAAACAAACGGGTCCCGCCTCACACCGGAAAGAAAAACAATTACTGAAATATATCAGAATATAACACATTAATTTTATTGAGAACTATTTACTATATCTAGTACTGTAATTAATAATGAGTCAGAATAATTGTTATCTCAATCAATAAAATTTTAGTAGTCCAAAACTTTAAGATGGGGGGGGGAGTCACCAGTGCATATTTGCATGTATCTCGTATAATAAAGGTCTCTTGAATACAATTTTTGGTATTTAAAACTTCAAATAATGTGATTTATTATGTATCAGAGTATTGTTTACGTAAACATGAGTAGAAGTGGCGGTTTGCTGAAAACTGAAAAATGCAAATATCTCGGTTAATATTCAAGATAGAGAATATTTCGAATTTTCAAAATTCCTCCCCAAACCCCCCCCCTCCCACTGGTCCGATTTCAGCCGTTAACGAACTTGATCTTTCTTTTTACATAAAACGCTTAAATATGAAGTTTGGTAAGGATTAAACAAAAATTGCGACCGCTAGAGCGGTAACAGACAAATATATATATATACAGTTTTGAACGGACCTCATTTTCGTCATCTACTAGGTAGGATCGATGGACATTTGAAGAAAAATGTCGAAAATTCCGTCATGAGTACAACCTCAATAGCTGATTTCCCTGGGAAATCTGCTAAAATGAACTCCGTTCAAAACTGTGTGTATATATATTTGTCTGTTACCGCTCTAGTGGTCGCAATTTTTGTTTGATCGGTACCAAACTCGAAATTTAGTCGTTTTATGTAAAAAGAAAGATCAAGTTCGTTAACGGCTGAAATCGGACCAGTGGGAAGGGGGGGATTTTCGAAAATTCTAAATATCTCCGTTACTATACGTCGGATCGAAAAATTGTACAGAATCAATCTAATTGCAAATTACATTTACTATAAATATTTTTATATACATTTATGCTCTATCTTGAATATTAATCGAGATATTGGCATTTTTATGAAGTCTCTGTCCGGTTATAGTTCGGATTAGTTCGGCCATTTCCGCCAGTACTCGGCTCAGGTGGAAGCTTCTTCTAACCTTACCTGTCGTTTCTAACCTTACCTTACCTTCGTTACTTTGTGAGATTTATGCAAATACGTTCTGTTCATTCGCCACCTCCTCCCTTCTTTAGTTCTTGGACTACTAAAATTTGAGTTATTAAAATATAAATTATTCTTACAATTCTGAAGCCGTTTCAGTTGGGAATTTATTTTAATTAACTGAAAGATTTCTCATTACCGTTTGTATTTAATCACGGTGGTATTGTGTTACCAGTATGCAGATTTCTCTATTGTAAAACTTCGCGTGGGAAATCTGCTTGGTTTACGCAGCCCCTGCGTGACGGACTTTTTACAACTGAACTTGGGTGGAGTTATCTACAGGTTACCACCCTTTTCTAGCCAGGGTGGGACTACGGATTTTATTTATGGGGAAATCTGCTTAGTTTCGCAGCCCCTGCGTGACAGACTTTTCTTTTTTTAGACGAACGCGTGAAAAGTTCGTTCTCTGGCATTAACCGAATTTGTTTCCGGAGGGAAGGCCGTGCACTCCTCTTGTAAGAGCAGACTAGCTAGCACTAATTTGCCAAGAACTTATGTGAATTAGAGTATCCCCACGGCTTCGATGGGCGAGTTGTAAGAACTAACACAAATGGCGTGAACAATCTCAGTTATTAAACGTTTCTACTGTTTACATAGCCACAAGGTGGCTAGACGTTGAGACTAGAACATCCGGGAAATAATCTTTCTTAACGCATTACCTGCGTGAAGGACTTATAGAAAATTTCCTTTAAAGGAAATCAGCTTTTGAGGTCATACTCATGACGCGTTTTTCGACAAATTTCCTCAAATGTATATCAATTCTACTCCAATTTTATTTTTATTTATTTATTGGAGCTTCGCAGCTTCAGCGATGTTGCTCTAAACTAAAGGATTTGTAACTTAAAAAGAAATACAAACAAAAAGAAATTAACAAAATTAAACAAAACAGAAATGGAACACAAAGCACAAAAAGAAAACTAAACAGATAAGGAACACAAAACGCAAAAGGAACACAAAACACAAAAGGAGCACACAACGCAAAAGGAACACAAAACACAAAAGGAGCACACAACGCAAAAGGAACACAAAACACAAAAGGAGCACACAACGCAAAAGGAACACAAAACACAAAAGGAGCACACAACGCAAAAGGAACACAAAACACAAAAGGATCACAAAACTCAAAAGGAACACAAAACACAAAAGGAGCACAAAACGCAAAAGGAACACAAAACACAAAAGGAGCACACAACGCAAAAGGAACACAAAACACAAAAGGAGCACACAACGCAAAAGGAACACAAAACACAAAAGGAGCACACAACGCAAAAGGAACACAAAACACAAAAGGAGCACACAACGCAAAAGGAACACAGAACATAAAAGGATCAAAACACAGAGAGAAAACACGAAAAACAGAGATGAAATCAAAACAGAAATGGGAAAAAATAGGAACTGCAAATCAGAACTATTGATATTTGACAATAAAGAAATCATTAATAAAATATTTAAATATTAAATAAATAATTAAAATAGAATTATAAAATAAATTGAAATAAATTTAAAATGATTAAGGTTTACATAAAATATAAGTTTTTACTAGTGACTATTTACATAAAACTCTGTACTCCCTAAAACACACTAGAGTGAGTGAAAACTCATACACACACACACACACACACACACACACACACACACACACACACACACACACACATACATACATACACAAACACAACTGGCACGCGCACATCTATAGGAAATCATAACATTTATTTTAAAACGCAAACATTAATTTTAAATGGATTATATTAGTTAAATTTTTGTGTATATGTTAATGTCTTTTAAATGTTGTAGTATAGTGGGCATGTATGGGCTACCTTCAGCGGATAAGTCATGTAGGTCGTGGGGTATCTGTAAATGATCTCGTCTCTTGCAGTCTGTCAGTATGTGTTTTATAGTAAGAGTCAAATTGTATACATTGCATTTGGGCTGCTCCCTTTTTTCCATTAAATAGTTATGAGTAATAAAGGAGTGGCCTAGGCGGAGCCTTGTTAAAATCACTTCCTCTCTCCACGAATATGTTGCAATTTTGTTAGTCCGTGTGAATACTGTTGATTTATTTTGTCTTAGTTTATTGTCTGTTTGTAACCATTTGTGTTCCCAATCATGTAGTACGTTAGTTATTGCAGAGTGTATGAAATCGTCTACCGTTAGTTCATTTGTGTCCACGTCAAGGTTTTGGGTAGCTAATTTTGCATGTTCATCGACTTCAGTACTTTGTCCAATATTTTGGTGTCCTGGTAGCCATACTAGTGTAATGTTGTTTTGAAGATGTATAATGTTTTCTAAAATTTGGGTTATGATGGGATGAGTACTGTATATATATATTGGTCTGTTAACGCTCTAGTGGTCGCAATTTTTGTCTGATCCTTACCAAACTCTGTATTTAGACGTTTTATATAAAACTAAAGATCAAGTTCGTTTATGGCTGAGATCCAACCTTTGGGAGGGGTGTTTAGAGGGGGAAATTCGAATATTCGTAATATCTCCGTTATTATGTGTCGGTTCGAAAAATTGTATAAAACCAATCTTATTATAAATGTAATGGTAAATAAATATTATTATGTATGTTTTTCCACTATCTTGATTATTAACAGAGATACTTGCATTTTATTGTTTTCAGCCTTCAATAAACCCCACTTCTACTCATCTCAATTGATCAATAAGCTTTTATGTTATGAAGCACTTTATTTGAAGTCTAAATACCAAATATTGTTCTCATTGAGCTTTTAAGATTTGAGATAAATGTAAATACGTTTACCCAGGCCCAGCGTGACGGAAAAATCGGGAATAGATAATGTTAAATCGGCAGCGAGTACATCTGGTCGGAAATTCGCTTAGCTAACGCAGGCCTTGAGTGAAATACTTTTAATTCTACGAGCCCAATAATAGTCTTAGGATCTAACGAGAAAAGTCGTATGAGAAATTGTCTAGATTAGAGAGTATATCTGTTGTAGCAGATGGAAAGTCGTATATGCGGATTGCTTTGGATTGTGGCTCATATATTATTGTTATCACCTCATAATTTATGTAGATGGCTGGTAATTGCTGCCCTCCCACGGCCCCCTCCCGTACTAAATGTCACACAACAATCTCTGCACCAGGCCTAGTAGTGATTTACTCCTAATGCAGCCAACAACAGCTGGGTCCGCAGTGAAAATATCCAACGACGGGGGAGGGAACGATTTGTAAAAATTCCGTCACGCAGGGGTGCGTGAACTAATTTCCCGAATGCAGGTATGAGTCATTAGTGAAATGAAATCTCACCACATATTCGGACTAAAAATATATATCCGTGGGTTGCATGTTTGGCGAGTTTGTCCGCGTTGTTTGGACGCCCGATGTTTTCATGTCCTGGAACCCACACCACTTGTCACTTTGGTCGTTCGTTTTGAAATTTATTCTAGAATCTGAATAATTAAGGGATGAATTACATAAATGTTCTTGAAGGAAAACAAACAACTTAATGAATCAGAGTATATAGTAACGTCATGTGTTGTAGTCTGTAAGTGTGACAGTCCCAAGAGTATGACATTGAGTCCAGCGGTTTTAGGTAGGCTTATTTCATATGTATCATCTCCTTCAATAGCCGCTGTTCACAAACATTAACTTTTTCAGTTTTGGGTATATATGGGTAGAGTCTGTGTACTGGTGGCTGAAGTCAGTAAGTTGAAGAAATTTAATATAATTTTGAAGAATTAAGAAGATTAGAAATAAGATAATATAATTTACAAGAATTAAGAAGATAAGACATAAGATAATATAATTTTGAAGAATTAAGAAGATATGACATAAGATAATATAATTTTGAAGAATTAAGAAGATAAGACATAAGATAATATAATTTACAAGAATTAAGAAGATAAGACGTAAGATAATATAATTTTGAAGATTTAAGAAGATAAGACATAAGATAATATAATTTCGAAGAATTAAGAATATATGACATAAGATAATATAATTTTGAAGAAATAAGAAGATTAGAAATAAGATTATATAATTTACAAGAATTACGCAGGTAATATAAGATAATATAATTTTGAAGAACTAAGAAGATAAAACATAAGATAATATAATTTACAGGAATTAAGAAGGGACGGGAAGAGCGGGGCTTGAATGGGAGGCCTGAATTTAAAAATAGCGGTATTTCGTTTTCTATTCGTTTTTCGGCAAATATGAACAACACAAAAGTAGTTCATTTTTTTATTTGAAGTATCTTTTGTGATATTCACTTTTGTCTTTTAACAAAGTATAAACGAGTTATACACTAAAACTTTAGCGGGAGCCAATAATATTATTGGGCACTAACGATTGAAACGAACTTAACAAAACTTGTTATGTGAATTAGCATTAATTCTTCCATGATTACGCTGTATTAAAATGTTTAGGTTCGAACGGGAGTGGGGGTTAACGGGAGGAATGAAATAAAAAATCACGATATTTCGTTGTCTATTTTTTTTATTTATTTATTGTTATTTAGAGTAACTTTTATTTTATACATTTTTTTCGGGAACAGTGTATGAAGCAAGTGATTTGCGTAGAAATATTGATATGCTCATCAATTCTTTCCAATATGAACTACCAGGTACCTCACCTGGAAAAATTAATTCAAATCTATGTTAATATTTTGACATTAATAATTCAAAGCAATGCATAATGCACAGGAGAAATATGGACGACAGTGAAGTCTTACATAAAAAATTAATTTTATTTTTGAAAAATCCACAGCAACGACGGGTATACGGGTATACCGTAAACCCTAAACACTGGGACGGGTAAATGTAAAAATATTGTGGAAAGTAAAGCCTTCCCAAAGAAATACCATCACTATTCCGCCTCTATATATAGTTAAAACTCTTTTTTTATTAGTTTCATGATTGTTCAGCTCTGTTTTCAAACATTTGATGTAAATGTTTCATCATCATTTTGTGAATATCAAAGCACTATAGTTAGCTTTAATTAACGAACGTTTTCAAAGATATAATTCAGGAATAAAATAGCAATAACTGTACTATGCCTTCTTGTTAATATATTTAGAAAATAAAATAAAAATGAAAATGATTCTTAAATAAATATAACTTACAATATGATTAGTGGCCCGAGCTGATAATGGAAATGACGTAATTCTTGGAATTAATGTGAAAAGACGGACAATTTCTCGGAAACCATTACATTTAAAAGTGAAGGTAATATTACACTAATATCTCGGAACTGGGAAATGCTATTTTCAGAAGTTGGGAGGTTCAGAACAGATTTTCCAGGGACTTTGTATTAAATAGAATTTGCTGTAATCATATAATGTAGTATACTTTAAAAATCTTCTTCTATATACATAAAAATGAATGTTTGTCCTGTATGTCCTTTATAGAATCGTAAACGGCTGAACCGAATTTTGTGAAACTTGGTTTGGATATTGCTACTAAAACAGGTTAGGTTTCGTGCTGTATTATTATTCTCTGAGACGAGCAGGAGTGGGGGTTATAAGGGAGGCCTGACATTAAAAATAGCTATTTCGTTTCCTATTGGTTTTTTGGCAAATATGCACATAACAAAAAACTGTTTATTTTGTTATTTAGAGTAAATGAGTTATATGCTAAAACAATAGTGGGAGTCAACAATTTTTTATAGTGTACAAAAGACTCAACCGATCTAAACGAAACTTCGTAAATTATTTGGTATTAACACCTCCCTGATTATAAGCTATACTAGCTAGGTACGAACAGGAGTGGGGGTTATGAGGATGGTTTGAAATATAAAATCGCAATATTTCGTAACCAATTCATTTTTCGGCAAACGTGCATATAAAAGAGTGGTTTCTTTTTTTATTCAGAGTAACTTTTGGTATATTCACTTTTTTCGTATAATGAAGTATAAATGAGGTATACCCGAAAAACTATAGAAGGGGTCAACAATGTTATAGGACATGAAAGTCTAAACCGAAATTAGCGATCTCCACCAATTATGAATGATAGCTTGAGAAGTATACCCAGTTATTTCTGGTCTTTATTAACTCTGCTCCGTTAATATATTTTATACCTTACTGAACATGCTATGTACCATTAAGAATATACAGTTCTCTTTCCAAACAGATAACAGTATTTTTAATAATGGTTATTACTAGTAGAAAACCGCTGCCATCCAAGTGGTGCTTTGGAACACTTTTGAGGAAATGTACGTTTATTAGTAGATGGTTCGGAATGCAGAATTCTTTCTATGATTATGAATAATATGGTGAATACGATAATCTATGATTATGTTATATAAAAAAAGTCCGTCACGCAGGGGCTGCGTAAACTAAGCAGATTTCCCACGTGAAGTTTTACAATAGAGAAATCTGCCTAATAATAACAGTAGTAGTAACCTATTCTCACGAGGACGAATAGTTAGTGAAACGGCCACACTAGCGCTCGGCGGAAACTCCCGAACATAGCCGACCACACACACAATACAAATGCAAATATCTCGGTTAATATTCAAGATACAGAATAAATGTATAGAACAATATTTATAGTAAATTTAATTTGCTATAAGTTTGATTTTTTTGATGCGACGTATGGTAACGGAGATAATTCGAATTTTCGAAAATCCGTCCATCTAAACCCCCCCTCCCACTTGTCCGATTTCAGCCATTAACGAACATGATCTGTTTTTTTTGTTTAAAACGTTTTAATATCGAGTTTGGTAACGAACAAACAAAAATTTCGACCGTTAGAGCGTTAAAAACAAATATATATATATATATATATATATATATATATATATATATATATATATATATAAATATATATATATATATATATATATATATATATATATATAGATATATTATATATATAATATATATATATGTATAATTTTGTACGGACCTCAGTTTCGTCATCTGGGTTCGATCGATGGACAGTTGAAGTAATTTTTCGGAACTCGCGTCAGGAGGACGACCTCAATAGCGGATTTCCCTTAAGAGAAATCTGCTAAAAAAAGATACATTCTCAGGAAACGGGTAATATAAAAATATGGTGTATTTTGTAGAATTAATTACATAACAAGTACTTTTATTATTAACATTTCCCCAGCACACCGGACTCATAAAGCATTCAAACGGGGAAATGTAAAAATATTGTACAAAGTAAAGCCCCCCCCCCCAAAATATACATTCATCATTCAGCCTCAAATGATTTCCCGGGTGAAGCTGGGTACCTTAGCTAGTAGTAAATATGTAGGAGTTGAACATTACTCCTCTACCCATCATTTTGTACGAACCGCATTTTCGTCATCTCCTAGAGACGATTGATGAACATTAGTGGACATTTTTCAAAATAAAGTCGCGAGTACAAAGTCAATAGCTTATTTATCCTAAGAGAAATCTGCTAATAACTACAACTCTCCAACATATTTCGATCATCATCAAATGTGTAAACTTGGAAGTAGCACAATAACATCCATTCTTCCCTGATTTGTATCAACTCCCCAAAGACTGCAATTTCAGCTAACGTATATTCATTGTTAAGTATCACGTTTCAATGGATTTTTTTTTTATTTTGCTCACATTTATACTGTCTTCCCTTACAAAACCAGCATTTGCATAACCCCCAAAGGAATTACCCTATCACAATTAACACTTTGTGTATGTACTTACAGTAGAGCCTTCTCATGTAGGAGATGTATCCTGTTGCTAGATATCCTGAGGGTGACCAGGAGTGGCAGGACCAAGCTGTCCTGATCTACGACTTCCAGCCCGCTCTCCAGCACATCCACGCTCTGCGACCACACTGGCAGATCTGTAATAAACATATACGTTAATGTATTAAAAAAAAATGTAATATATGTATATATATATATATATATATATATATATATATATATATATATATATAGAGAGAGAGAGAGAGAGAGAGAGAGAGAGGCACACATTTTTGCTGCTTAAGGGAATTTGGCTATTGAGGTTGTACCCATGACTGGATTTTCAAAAAACTTCCACAAATGTCCATCAGTCATACCTAGATGATAAAAATGAGGACCGTTCAAAACTATGTATATATATATATATATATAATATATATATATATATATATATATATATTGTTACGTTTATTAAAAAAAATCATTAGTAAAGGTTATTTGTTAGAGTTCTTTTGGATTTCAAAATTAAACATACACAAGCTTCAGAGTTTTTATCACTGCGCAATTTATTTAACAATGCACTACACACAAGGCTAATTATTCTTAACTACAATACGCAGTATGCACTAATAGCTTCACGGTTCTTCCTAAGACACACTCCAATAACTCGCTCACGATCACTGAAGTTAACCAAAACATGGCACTGCACTGATCTTCGCGAAGTTAACTGCACTGCACTGTCTTAAAAACCCGGCACTATACTGTTCTTTACATAAAACACTTTACCGTACTGCAACTGAAACGCACTGTTCAAAAGCTGTTATGTTGATCACATGAAGGGAGCTGAGAACAAACTAACTCTCGGGACGGGCTGCGTCCCCTTTTATAGCTTGACGGCTTACATCAAAGGAGACGTGTACAGATACGTCGAGATCCCGGACATGTATTGCCCAGAACGGGCTAGATCATCAGTCGGATCCTGTCATCTACTTCTTACTTCTTAAATATGCGATTAACTCTGTTTAATTTTTCATATATGTATTTTTCGCAACAATATAATATATATATATAATATATATATATAATTTATATATATATATATATATATATATATATATATATATATCAAAATTCTAAAAAATAAAATTGGTGGGATACATTTCATTCTTTGTATAAAACTTTATCTAACTAAAATTAGAATAAAAACAGCTTTCATATGTTACCTATAATAATAGTATTCATATGATTAGTGAGGAGCGGGACGGAAACACTGAATCTAAACAAAAAAGCCTGGATCTAAGGTGGCGATACTATTTGCTCAACCTTTGTGCAACCTCCAGGAGCAGGAAGATGTTTGCCACTTTCTTGTATACTGCGATATCTTCAGAAAAATCAGGTGAGATCCTTATGGAAGAACATAATCACATAAAACCAGGTCAGAAGAATATCACTTACGTTGATGTACGAAAACATATTTGAGTGTAACTCGTATACAAATGTCTCTTGAAAACAATTTTTGACATTCAAGCTTTGAATAATGTTGTTTATTATATAACATAATATTGTTTAGTTAACGTTAGTAGAAGTGGGGGTTTACTGAAGGCTGAAAAATAAAAAATGCAAATATGTAGGTTAATGTTAAAGATAGACAATAAATGCATATGACAAACTTTATAGGGCATTTAATATACAATAAGATTGGGTGTATATATTTTTTCGAACCGACGTATAGTAACGGAGATATTTCGAATTTTCAAAATTCTCCCCCTCTAAACCTCCACCGCCCCCTATTCCGGTTCTAGCTGTTAACGAATTTTATTTTATTAATTTTTTTTTTTTTCAATAAAGGACTAAATACCAAATTTGGTAAAGATCAAACAATAATTGCGACTGCTAGAGCGGTAACAAACAAATGTATTATATATACAATTTCAAACGGCCCTATTTTCGTCCAAGGTAGCATCGATGGACATTTGAAGAAAAACTTCGAAAATCGCGTCATGAGCACAACCTAAACCGCTCCCTTTAAGGGAAATCTGGTAAAATGTATACTCTATATTTATCTGTTTCATTCAACACCAAAGATCATTTCACTTAATTACTGTAATAGGGCGAGCAAATAGGGGTGGTTTCGGCATAAGGGGGAGGGGGCGGGTAGAAGAATTCAACTATTCAAAATATCACCAATACCTTTTCATGTTGTCATTTAATACGTTGTTATGTGTCTGATCGAAATGTGTTATAGAACCACTTTTGATAAGCGATTTTTCCTCAACAATTGCTGTTTTATAAACTTCCTTGTAACTCAATTATTAAGTGAGTTATTCGTACATTTAGTTATTATACTCATCCAATTTTGAGTTAGAAATTGGGAATATTACTAGGTAATTAGGTATTTATAGCAGCCCTTGCGTGGCAGACTTTTTGTTTAGTATAAAAACCGATATAAATTGTGATATATTCCATTTTTTATTAAGTATTAAAAAATATTAACAACCCTAGAAGTACATAATATGTGAATTCAGTAAATACCCCTATTTATTCCCAGGTATTTTTCGATGCGGTTATTATTTTTCTTTTGGAGAAATATCATCCCGCCCGTGGATATTATGAAATCTAGATAACTTTTCCGAGTTATACCTTCATTTCTGATCCTAATTTAGTTTCGACAGAGGATACTTTCTGTAGGTCTTTGTAGCGACGGGGAATAAAAGCGGTGGCTAGTTAGACGGGGATCTAGGAAACCTCAAAGGTTGGCAGTGAGAGATAAGGCGATGGGACCATTCCAGTCAGATCTTAGACCAAGAAAAGCTTTCAGTATCATCCCTTTCCAATCCCTATAGGTTCGGTCTGGAGACTTCTAACTCCCAGGGCAAATAGTACTGCCCCATCTGCAAAAAGGAGATTTCCTTTATATAAATAATTAAATGGTCTCCAATATATAAAAAGTCCGTCACGCAGGAGCTGCGTAAACTAAGCAGATTTCCCACGTGGTTTTGCAATAGAGAAATCTGCCTAATAACAACTGTAGTAGTAAGAAACCTCTAAACCTAAAACATTATTTAGGGCGTAATAACCCAGTAGTTTCTAGCCCCAAAAAACAGTTAACCTAACCTCTAAACCTATTCACGAGGGACGAATAGTTATGGAAACGGCCGCCAGAGCTCTCGGCGGAAAGTCCGATCATAGCCTACTGGCGACCATACGCAGAATACAAATGCAAATATCTCGGTTAATATTCAAGATACAGAAAAAATGTATAAAACAATATTTATAGTAAATTTAATTTGCAATAAGATTTATTTTATACAATTTTTCATAATAACAGAGATATTTTGAATTTTTAAAAATCCCCCCTCTACACCCTCCCCTCCCACTGGTCCGATTTCAGCCATTAACGAACTTGATCTTCCTTTTTACATAAAACGATTATATTCCGAGTTTGGTAACGATCAAACAAAAATTGCGACCGCTAGAGCGTTAACAGACAAATATATATATATATATATATATATATATATATATATATATATATATATATAATTTTGAACGAACCTCATTTTCGTCATCTCCTGGGTAGGATCGATGGACATTTGAAGAAATTTTTCGAAACTCGCGTCATGAGTACGACCTCAATAGCTGATTTCCCTTAAGGGAAATCTGCTAAAAGTCCGTCACGCAGATTAGTGTTAACTAAGCAGATTTCCCAAGTGTGCAAAGTATTTGCATTTATTTCGAATAGTATAAGTTCAATGAAAAAAAAAAAGATTTGTTGTTTAGGCTTCAAATAATGTGCTTCATAATATAACACCATACTGTCAATATGACATGAGTAGGAGTGGGGGTTTACTGAAGACTGAAATAATCTAGATAGAGCAAAACCGTACATAACAACATTTATCGAGCATTACATTTGCAATAACATTGGCCCTTTTCAATTTTTCGATTCATAGTAACGGGGGTATTATATTTTAAATTTTCATCTCTCACCCCCCCCCCCCTCCCACTGATCTGATCTCAGCCGTTAACGAACATGATCGTTATTTTTACATGAAGACATTTTTCAAAAATCGCGCAATGAGTACGACTTCAATAGCTGATTTCCCTTAAGGCAAATCTGCTAAAACACCAACAAATACCTCGCTTAACACTTTGACTGCGGCTGACGACAGGTTGTCGGTTTCGTGAGTTGTTCCCAGGGACGGGCCCCGACACGTTGTCGTCAGGTCATAAGACAAAGTTAAATGGGTGGGGATTGCTCCAGTCTTTCCCAAACCATCTAGCACAGTGAAAGAGGTCCTTGAGAGAATTGCTTCTTCGCCGCAAGATTCCCTGCTTTTTCGACTATTTTCGACTATTTTACAAAAAGGTAAGTTTGAATGATTATTTTTTTAAAGTTATTGTTAATAATAATTACTAATGATAAATATCTGTTTAACCCTCGGTCGGGCGCGTCAAGAATATTACGCGTGTATCTCATAGATAATCCTCAACCGTTTTTACGGAAATACAGTCTTTTAATATATATTTTGCACTAAAATGTTCAGCGTGTGATTAGAAACCATATCTGAGGAAGTACTTGTTTGAAAGAAGTAAATATTTTTCAAAATTGACAAGTATTATAATATAAAGAAACGGTGGACGATAATTTTTAAAATATAATTAAAAAACCCAAATATCAAAAGGAATTATTTAAATGCACATGCCATAATTATACATATTTCATTTCGGTTTGTGAACAATATAAATATATTATCTAAATATAACTTCAATCAAAAATAAGTAGCACGAAATCACTTTTATATAAGACTTAATGAAAATTATCAAAAAATTTTAAAAATACCAGTTTAATTGTTATTTCTTTTGCAGAGCTGCATTAAAATTAGAACAAAGCATGGAACTATGTTGTAAACAAATTTTGTTTTTGCAAATCTCACAACAGTAATTAGTACACCTACATTTATTTTCAGTTTTGCTTGGTTCACATCATTTTCTTTTGTTCGTTGTAGCAGATGGACTTTTTTATGCTGTTCTTTACTACAGTTCAATGTATGGTCCAATGAGCTATTGTACTCTTATGAGTCTCTGTAACCTTCAAGTTTCGTCCTTATTTCGGTTGGTAAACGTCTACTATTGTCACTGCGTCGTGCAATATATTCGTGTACAAGTTCTTCTGAAAGCTCATGTTTGAGCAAAATAATAGAATAATAAGTTTATATGATTCCATTTTAATAATGAGAAACTTAATTTATGTTCATATTTATGAAATACAGATTTCAAAAAAAACTTATGAGATCGGGCGAATGGTATCTCGGAGATAAAATTTAATGACAGGTGAAACTCACGACTCCGTTAAACACAGTGACTCAACATACCTTGAGGGGGAGCTCTCTAAAACACATAACTCGAAGCACTACAACACCACTCTCTGCTAGGAGGTGTGGAAAATATATATCTAGAAACTGTGTATCTGAGAGATCACGCGTCCGACGGAGGGTTAAAAAGTAGCTAAATGAATTAAAACAAGCCTATTTTGTTGGAAAAATATTATTTCAAACCCAAATTTATAATTCCAAATTGTTTTGTATTTTACGAAATATAAATAAAAAATCAATTATAAATTACTGAATAATAATTCATCAATCAGTGATTGTGAACAATGTCTTTATTGTTTAATTTTACGGGGTTCTAAGTAAAAATATAATAACTAAAAACGTTATAAAATTATTTTTAAAAAAAATTATAATTTATAATTTTGTTTTACTCAAACCATATAATGGAAAAAAACGAGTAAGCTATTGTTAGTGGGTTTATTAGAGTTATTTGATTTCAAGAACTTTCACTTCAGGTAGCAAAAAAAGGTTGAAATGCGTTTTGATGGAACTTTTTCTTCATAATTTGAAAAATACAATAATACCTTCTATACACATATTTAAATAATTAATCAGTCATCATAAAAATAAATAAAGAATCATAAAAATAATGTTTACACTAGTGAATTACATTATTAGACTACGGCTAGGGAGTATGATGCTTTCCCGGCGCGGTTGACGACAACGTGTCATTCAGCGTTTTTTTTTTTTTTTTTCTCGGAAAACAACTAAAAGAGATACAATTTATAATATACAGTTAAAGTAAAGTAAAACGAAACTAATTAAGAAAAAAAAATTTCCGCCCACTAAAAAATGTTGTTGAAAATCTCCGCAGTCAACGTGTTAATACTTGAAATATGAAAAATATACATAGGACAATTGCAGATCCTATATCAGCTCATAACAAATATGATCCAAGGTTTTGACTGAAACTGTTAAATGTCGAGTATTGAACTGTTAATTGTCGATCAAATAAACATTTTCGAAACAAGAACGTAAAATCTTAAGTACTTAAAATTTTTAGGAGATTTTCCTTAAGGGAAATCAGCTATTGAGGTCGTACTCATGACGCGATTTTCGAAAAATTTCTTCAAATGTCCATCGATCCGACCCAGGAGATGACGAAAATGAGGTCCGTTCAAAACTATATATATATATATATATATATATATATATATATATATATATATATATATATATATATATATATATATATATTTGTCTGTTAACACTCTAGCGGTCGCAAATTTTGTTTAATCGTCACCAAACTCGGTATTTAATCGTTTTATGTAAAAAGGAGATCAAGTTCGTTAACGGTTGAAATCGGCCCAGTGGGATGGGGGGGTTTAGAGGGGGGAATTTCAAAAATTCGAAAAATCTCCGTTATTATGCATCGGATCGAAATATAGTATAGAACCAATCTTATTGCCTATTAAATTTACTACAAATATTGTTATATGCATTTATTCTTTATCTTGAATATTAACCGAGATATTTGCATTTGTAATCTGCGTGTGGTCACCAGTAGGCTATGTTCGGACTTTCCGCCGAGAGCTCTGGCGGCCGTTTCCATAACTATTCGTCCCTCGTGAATAGGTTTAGAGGTTAGGTTAACTGTTTTTTGGGGCTAGAAACTACTGGATTATTACGCCCTAAATAATGTTTTAGGTTTAGAGGTTTCTTACTACTACAGTTGTTATTAGGCAGATTTCTCTATTGTAAAACTTCACGTGGGAAATCTGCTTAGTTTACGCAGCCCCTGCGTGACGGACTTTTATATTCGTATTTACCACTATTAAGTATACTCTTTTGTATGTTTGGAAAGTGAACTATAATTATTTATAAGTGAACTATAACACTTAGGATTTGCATGAATCTCGCATATTAAAGGTCTCTTCAAAACAGTACATGGTATATGAGCTTCGTATGAAGTGGTCCATGTTATAACGGAGTATTGCTATTCTGAAATGAGTAGGTGTGTGGGTTTACTGAATTATAAAAACTAAAAAAGTCCGTCACGCAGGGGATGCAAAAACTAAGCAGATTTCCTACGTGTTTAACAGTAGAGAAATTTCACGAGAATAATTACGGAAACGGCTGAACTAGCTTTTGGTGGAAACTCAGGGCTAGAACCGAAGTTAGCCAATCTCATCTCGTCTGTTATCCGCCCACTTTTAATAAAAGTGCAAATTTCTCGCTTGCTATTGAAAATAGGGAATAAACGTAAATAACAATATTTATAGAACATTTAATTTTCAATTGGTTCTATACAATTTGTTGATCTGACGTATAGTAACGGAGATATTTTGAATTTTCTAAATTCCTCTCCTCCTCTGAACCCCCTCTCTTACTTGTCAGATTTCAGCTATTAACGAACTTGACATTTAGTTTTGCACGAATCGAGTTTACTATACCGGTCACAGATACAAGATTTTATATATATGTGTGAGTGTGTTTGTGTAACTTACCACTAACACCGAGTGAACATTTTTAAAATTTATTTTTAATTTATGATCCAAGAATGTCAGAATCTGAAGCTTCATTTCGAAATGTTACACTAGATGAGAGGTGTTTTTTGGTATTTTTTTTTTTTTTTCAATCTCCTTACTGCCATAAGTAACTGAAGCCGAAAAATCCAAATATCCTCGGTTAATACTCAAGGGATGTCCCCCTCTTTGTTTAAGGGTACTATATAAAACCGTAAATAAATATTTGTAGGAGAAATAAGGAATGATTAGTTCTATTGGCTAGAGGATTAATGGGCGCAGAGTGACGGTGGGCAGGCTGATGGCTGGAACTCTATTCCAGAGCTCCAGGGAATGCTATCTGTCAGCCTCCAGACCCCTTCCTCAATCTCCAACTATATACCCCACTTATCCTCAACCAATATCCCAGCCTCTAAATAAATATGAACCTATGGGACGCCAGTCGAATCAGATCCCATCCTGACCACGAGATTACTGCCATGTCACATTGCCGGACATATAAATAAAATTGTTATAAATAAATAATAAATACCCTGGGGGCGTATAAATAGAAAATAAATGGCTGATAATATAGAATGAGGAAACCCCAGAAAAACAATACAAGAAACAGTAAATCTCTGTGGTGAAAATGTTATACAATTGAAAAATTGTGTGTGTGTGTGTGTGTGTGTGTGTGTGTGTGTGTGTGTGTGTGTGTGTGTGTTTAGATTGAGAGAGAGAGAGGGGAGAGAGAGAGAGAGAGAGAGAGAGAGAGAGAGAGAGAGAGAGAGAGAGAGAGAGAGAGAGAGAGAGAGAGAGAGAGAGAGAGAGAGAGAGAGAGAGAGAGAGAGAGAGAGAGACAGAGAGAGAGAGAGACAGAGAGAGAGAGAGAGAGAGAGAGAGAGAGAGAGAGAGAGAGAGAGAGAGAGAGAGAGAGAGAATTTTAACTGTTTCAGCTAGGCAGGCGGGCCCACAATAGGAGATTTACTACTATAAGATATGGGAGACATTTTGAAAAAGCGACAAGTGATTGGTGGTGCAGGGGGCGTTAGGAGGGAATGGTGCCTATCCATGATCCTGCTTCTCTTTGGGAATATTAAGATCCGTTTGTAGAACGTCGGTCCGTACCGTGTTCGGGTGAGGGGGCATAGTTACCGATGACCTCCGGTTACCAGTGAACTAGGATGAGATGGTTGGTCAGTCACCTGGGTCAGGGACTGGACAAAGTGACTTCTTAGGGGGGCACCTTGGTAGGTGACAGCTTTGATTCTGGGTTTAATCATGCTTGAGGGTCACGATGATCCCCAAAAATGATAATGTGAGAAATCCAGGTGATCACAGACCGATATCCGTTTTCTCGGTGGCAGTAAGGCACTTGTATAAAATCCTCGCAGATAGAGTGAGTCGCAGGGTTCCTCATGTATCTCAGCATAAGGGATTTTGGGGTGGATTTGATTGCAGTGCTTAAAATGTCTTTCTTCTGAATGCAGTCCTTGGATCAGCGTGGAGGAAAAAGAGATCCTTGTTCGTCTCCATTTTTGGTGCGGAGAAAGAGTTTGTCAGTATACGCGCTGCTGCTATTCACCTAATGTTGTCTGCTAGATGCTTGCAGAACGAATTTTGTGACTACTTGGTAAATATTTACAGGGATGCTACTGCTGTTATAGTTGGTCCCGGGGAGCATCACCATTGATGTGGCCTGCTCGTGGTGTATGGTTAAGGACCATGTTATAGCTGCGCTCCCAGAACGGGTTGTTTTCCCAGGTGGGACTTCTTGGGTTAGCCAGAGTTCCACTTAACCCCAACAAAAGATGGAAATCCTTTGCATTTTCTACCGGCCGTGTCAAGCTTGGGGTCCTTCATCAAGCTGATGTTCTTGTCAGGAAAGTAGTTAGAGGTTGGCTTCACCTCCCTTTTGACACGCCCAATGCTCTTCTTCATTCCACAGCTAAGTTTGGTTGGCTTGGAGTTGTCAGCCTTGCTCGGACCGTATACGTTTGTCGTGAGACACGTTTTGCTCTGTTAATGGCCGCTTTAGAGAACGACAGCTTAATGAGGGGGTAAGAGGTGTGCTGGGGCCACAATTTCCTTCTGGTGGGTGAGGTTCCTCCTGATCCTAGGTCTCTCAATGTTCATGTATTATGTGTGTTGACGGATGGACAGGATTTATCCCAGGCTGAAGGAGTATGTCCGATTACTTCGTTTGTATTCAGGCCCACTCCCGACGAGAATCAGGTTGTCCAGGGGTCGAGGAGAGGGAGCTTGAAAATGCAACACATCTCCTGGGAATTTATTCGATATTTGCATTATGAGTATATCCTCAGCAACTAATTTCCCTTGAGGGATTAAAACAATTAATCCATTACATTTTCTCCATAGTACTAATATTAACTACTTTATCCACCAACGTGCGTTTCGGCGAGGAATAAATCCCCAATCTTTGTTGAAAATTCGACTTGTCGTATAGCCCATTCTTTGTTCCTTTGAGTACTTGGATCGTAAGTATTAAAGATCGTCAAATGTCTCCGAGCGATTTTTATGGGATTGAGTAACTAACAATTGGGCAGGCAGATATGACTTTCAATTTCGATGCCATTGTTCTTTAACTTAACACTATCAAAATTCCAGTACCGAGCACACTTCAACGAATTTTTACAGGGAAAACAAGAACACACTTTGTGATTCACTGATGGGTCTAAAAACGAGAAGGGAGTTGGATCAGCTGCAGTAAGAGAGGGAAATGTAATCACCCAGGCACTGCCTCCTTGTTACAGTATTCTAGGAGCCGAGCTCCAAGGTATTCTATTGGCCCTCAACAACACCCACACATCACTAAGCAAACACGTTATCATTTGCACGGATTCCTTAGGTTCCCTTCAAATACTAAACAATATTTACACAAATCACCCAATAGCCCAAAAAATAAAACATGAGCTTACCATTCTAAATAAACACACTACATTCTACTGGTTACCAGGACACGAAAACCTAGGACTGAATGAGACTGCCGACTCTGAGGCCAAAAAAGCAGCTGGAAAACTTGATTATGAACAAATAGATGTACTACATGAAGATATTTCAAGACAAACAAAACACCTCATCTTAGATACATGGCAAACCGACTGGACTAACACAAGTACTGACAACAAACTTCGAGCTATAAAGAACACTATTTGCATGTGGCCATCAAGTTTCAGAAACTCTAGGAGAGAAGAAGTAGTTCTCTCGAGACTTAGAATCGGCCACACTAAATTAACACACTCATACTTAATGACAAAGACTGACAGACCTACTTGCTCAACTTGTAACACTCCCTTGACGATAAGACATATACTGACAGAATGCCGAAAACGACAACACCAGGACTTCCCCTACGACTTACAAGAACTATTGACGGAAGGCAGCCCACACATTAACAATATATTCTCATACTTACACAAAATTGAAATATATGATAACATTTAACATGCATTAATCATTTACCAACTGTATATGTATATATATATATATATATATATATATATATATATATATATATTTATTTTATTTATTTTTTTTTTTGGTACTTGTTATTATTAGTATTATTGCTAAGTTATGTGTTACTATTACTTGTTGCTAAGGTATTTGTTATTGTTGCTTGTTGTTAAGGTATATGTTATTATTACTTGTTGTTAAGGTATTTTTTGTTATTATTTGTTGCTAAGGTATTTATTATTGTTACTTGCTGTTAAGGTATATGTTATTATTACTTGTTGCTAAGGTATTTGTTAATGTTGCTTGTTGTTAAGGTATATGTTATTGTTACTTGCTGTTAAGGTATTTTTTGTTATTATTTTTTGCTAAGGTATTTATTATTGTTACTTGCTGTTAAGGTATGTTTTTTGTTATTGTTACCTGTTATTACTTTTGAAAGGGCAAATCACCTTCGATGTGGTGTCCATTAATAAATAAATTAAATTGTTCTTTAACTTAATTTTGATAAACGAAAAAAAATTCCTTAAAATTGAAATAGGATATCATATATACCTTGGAGTTTTAATTACATTGATTTCTAGCTGCCTCACCATCGTGTCATATTCCAGCAAGTTGGAAATCTCGTGATTATACGCAGCATCTGCGTGACAAACTTTTAAAAGTAAACACAGTAGTTCGTTGCCATTCTCATTTACTGATTTCCAATTATCGCTGACCTCCAAGCAACCTCTGTGTTACCTCAATTAAATTAACTAATTTAAACTAAAAATATAATTGATTTCAAAGGATAACATGAGAGCAATAAAAAAAAAAAAAAAAAATACAATTTGTTGCTGACATCAAAACCCAAAAGAAAGGAATCTTCAATTCCAGTAATTTTAAATCATTCATACAATGCTGCACTTGTTACGAGTTGGTGCAACTCATAAAAAACCCTTTGGAAATTGAATAATCAAGGGATGGAATAACTTGAAGCTATCTGCTTTTTAATCGACGTAAAATGAGAAAAGTTTTTAAAAGATACTCAATGAAAGGTAGGAAGAACCTGGAGAGATGATAAAGTTAACTACTCAACAAATTCTGGGAATTTTAAGTAATTCAAAAGTTTTACAGCAATTGATTATTGGTGGTAGTTGAAATATTTTTCATTACAATATAGGGACATTTTCAATTCACGTATGAAGGTATAGAATAACTGTCTGATAGTTAATATGTTAATCCATGAATTTTCATCAGAATCAAGTCAGACTGGTTCAAGGAATTAACAAAAAAACCGAGTGTAATTCCCAGTAACTATTTTTATTCTAAGAAAATTTTTAATTTATGAAGTGCGTTATTAAGGAAGCTCGGATGATGAATAACACCTCCTACGGTTTTATTAATGGATATTTTAAGGCATTTTTCAAAATTAAAAAAATATGTTATTTCAGAATAAAATTTATCTTTTTTATGAATGCAAAATAATAAACGTCCGTCGCGCAGGGGCTGCGAAAACTAAGCAGATTTCCCACGTAAGATTTACAATAGATAAACCTTCATACTGGCAACACAAAGCCACCGTGAATATTAATTGAATAAATACAAAAGGAAATAAGAAATCTTTCCCCTGCTTGTGGGAAGCGTCTCAAATACAAATATAGTAAACGGTCTGCCAACGGCTCACCGGAAAGAAAAACAATAACTGAAATACATCAGAATATAACATATTCATTTTATTGAACACTATTTACTATATCTAGAACTGTAATTTATAATGAATCAGAATAATTTTTATCTCAACCAATCAAATTTTAGTAGTCAAAGAATTTAACACGGTGACCCCCAACGTCATATAAAGAATATATTTGTATCTATCTCGTATAATAAAAATATCTGGAAAACAATATTTCGCATTCAAGGTTCGGATAATGTGTTTTATTATTTAACAGAGTATTGTTTATGTAACAAAAGTAAGAGTGGAAGTTTACTAAAGCCTGACGACTGTAAATATCTCGGTTAATATTCAAGATAGAGAATAAATGTATATAACAATATTTATAGTAAATATAACCTTCAATAAGATTTATTCTATACTATACTTTTTCGATCCGACTTGTAGTAACAGAGATATTTGGAATTATCGAAATTTCTCCCCTCTAAACCTCCCTCTCCCATGTCCAATTTCTGCCGTTAATGAACTTGATCTTTCTTTTTACATAAAACGACTAAACATCGAGTTTGATAACAATTAAACAATAATTACGATCATTAGAGTGGTAACAGACATATATATATATATATATATATATATATATATATATATATATATATATATATATATATACTGATATAACTGACCTCATATTCGTCATCTCCTGGGTAGGATCGAGGGACATTTGAAGAAAATTTTCGAAAACAGCGTCATGAGTATATCCTCAATAGCTGATGTCCGTTGAGGGAAATCTGCCAATAATATTAATCTCTACAAACACATCACTTTAAAGCCACGTATGTATGGCTACGGATATAAGCTCATTAACAATGACATTTTTCATATTGAATTCAATAAATGAATGAAACACGGTTCAATTTTGTGAAAGTCCATAATTGGTATTTACACGTTAATTCAAAGATTATTCGAACTACAAACAACAGTATCTCAATGCATTTCAAGTATTTTGTAATCGTATTAAGTATTTGCAAATATGGAATCGATTAAATAAACGTTTTCGAGTCTAGGCTCTTAGGACTAAAATCTTAATTATTAAACTATCAAACAACAAATTTGCATGTAGCTCACACATTAGAAAACTTCAGTATTTGGTATTTAAGCTTTGATTAATGTAGTTCATGATATAACAGCATATTGTTTATATAACATCACTAACACAGGGAGTATTCTGAAGGGTGAGAACCAAAAAAAATACACATATCTCGGTTAATAATGTAAAAACCTACATAACAAAGTTCATGGAACAGTGTATATTTTAAAGCCGCAACCCGATTTTTTTGAAAGCTGTGTAGCTCAAACTGCAAGGTGGATTTACGAGATTGAAGTACCTTTTTTTCCCACATGGCCTCCTTTTGCTTTGACAAATTTTAGAATTTGAGGAACCTAATTACTTCCGGTGAGATACGCCCTTCCTAAATTTATTCCTAACCTCCCCCTTGACACAATTTGGGTATTTTTCTTGTCGTTTCGAGTATAGCTTTACCGATTCAGAGAAAAACTCTCGGATACAACCCTGTCCGTTCGTTACATTGAACTGGAATAACCGGCGCACACTGGAGCGAAACTTCAGTAATGTTGGACATTGGTGGAAAAAATAAAAGTTTTAATTTGGGATTTTGATTATATTGTTAGTACCACATAAACCCTTTTCAATTGAGCAGATTGATTTTTAGCCATATTATTGCAATGGTTTTTACATAATGCCTGGTTATAATTGCTATGTTAAAAAAAGCCTTGGCTTATTAAATTCGTGGTGAACTCTTATTTCATTTTATAAATTTTTGTTGCTTCCAGTACACATTAAGGATATTATAACAAATCAAAAACTGGCACAAAAGGTTTTTAAAATTCCTCTAATTTTTTTTTTTTTTCATGGAGCTGAAAATAATTTTATTTAATTGAATTCGAAAATCGCTTGTATTTGTTTGAAAAAATACCACTTGACATGCTTTTAGGAGTATATTGTCTTATTTACAACGTCGTCAGATCTTGCCTAAACTTGCCTATTCGTTAAATATTTTACTTTTAGTGTTAACACTTTCGGTGCGGAAGACGTATTACCTCCCGCGGACCAGTAACAGTTCACAAACTGTTAATACATGGCCCGGAAATAGTCAAACACGCTATTGTACCAATTGGTATGCTGTCAGAAGATGCTCAGGAGGCTAACCATAAATACTTCCGCGCATACAGAGAATCTTTTTCAAGAATATTTTCCAGGACGGCTACCAACAGAGATATCCTGAATAATTTGTTAATTAATTCAGACCCTTTAATATCACATTTAAGGCCAACACTTAACAACGATAGCGATCGCTTTGAAAGAATATCTTCGGAAGTAAAAGAACTTCTAATTGAAAAATAAAAAACATTTGAAATTTTAGAAATGTTAGATATTCTTCCAGCTTACAAATTCTCACTATTAAATTAAATACATAGATTTTTTTTTTTAAATTTTTATTTTAGATATATTTTTGTTTACAATTTTAGTATTGCGTTTGTGAACTTCAATTTATTAAAAAAATAAAAATTTATAAAACATATGTTGATATTGTGTCTACAAACCACAATTCTCTACTAAGTAAGCGATACATAATCTGTATGTACACGTTTAAAATTCATCCTACCGTTATATCGCATCTGACAAAATTGCTTAAAAAATTGCTGATGTGGTAGTTCAATAGAGTATTCGATGTGCTGTAAAATGACACCAGAATCAATATTCTAGGAACAGTAGAAACGGAGATATTAATGCCGTCTCGATCGAACTCGAAAGGAAACTTTCTATGATACACCTGTTCTATCATATTCTTTTTTCTTGCCGAAGCGTCATTTTCCAGCCGAGCAAACGGTCTTGGTACCCACAGAAGCGATTTCCCGTACCGCACTCGACTACCCTAAACGGACCCTCCAAAATCAACTCCCCTAAAACTCCCTTATTTACGCCACTCTCCCTGCTCAACAATCTTATTCTTGCTTTATTCTTTTTATCAGATCCCGTCGGCCGTATCTTACACAGATTGTTTTTTAAATGGGTACTGGGACTCCGGGGGGAGAGAGGCATTTGTAACTATTTAGGAGGACTATAACATTCACCTGTTGCTAAAACAGTCATAAGTTTTGAGTTTGTGTGCTCGGAGGGAAGGGCAGAGGAGACAATAAGTAAGTGCGGACACAATAAAAGATAAGTGCACTTAAGCCCAGGCCTGGGTGTAAGCGGGGCGTGTCCAGTCTGAGCACGTAGCTAGCCCTAACTGTTAGCCTTCCCCCACTCTTCCACTCTTATTCCCTTCAATGGTATCAAACTCCTAGATACGGCGCCTTTCAGTCTGCGCATTCATAGGACCGTTTGAGTTTTATCTGGTGCCCTTCGGAGCCAATTTATCCCCCGCATTCCCATTGGAGCCTTTTATTTGAGCCGGACCAGCTGGAAGGCATTCGAGATATCGCCGGGTCGTGCCGAGTCAAAGCAATTGGAGGAGACATCTTGGGGTATTTGCCGGGACTTACCGAGAAAGGTACACCATTTGAACGACGGTGTTCTCAATATGCAATTCCAAGGTTAGCAAAATGCAGGTTGCGTTTGAACTAGGACTGTAGAAACCTAATCCTTAAAGCATGAAAGTAGAAAACGGTAAACAACAAAAGCAGAAATGAGAAAGTGCCGCCATGGAAGTCAACTAACTAAACTCAACTGAAAACAACAATCGAAGAACGAGTTAGACTCAGAATAAATGAAATGTGGAGGTTCCAAGCGATAAGTAAAACCATATCTGCTTGTTTAGTACTATTTTATTTCTATTGGTTGGTATTAGCAGATTTCTCATGAGGCCGTACTCATGACGTAATTTTACAACAAAAAAAACAGGTTTGGGGAGGGGAGGGTGGGTCGAATATTCAAAACTTCTTCGTTATTACAGGTCTTATAAAACATGTTATTCAATCAATCATGTCAAACTATTGATGCTCTGCAATAGTCTTTACACTCATATTTTGTAGTTTAATTACTGAGCGAGTTATTCTTGTACTCAGCTGTACTTAAACCCCACTTCTACTTTTTATTTAGAAATAGGAACTACATGAGAATAGGCCAATAATACCAGCACATTGGAACTATGCTTATTTAACGAAGTCCCTACATACCGGACGTTTTTGGACACTTTCTATGTGCGATCGATGGACATTTGAAGATATTTTTCGGAAGGAAATGTCCTAAATAAAATTAGATATGGTGCCCGACCAAAGTTTATTCTATATACTACCGTCTACGTAAGTCACGCGAACATAAACCTAAACATGCAACAATACCATTTCTAATGGAAAAACAATCTGATTCTCGGGAGATAACATACAGAACGATACTGATTGTAACACCGGAAATGTTGTTATTATATCCTTCGTGAATAAAATAATTTTCCGAGATTATTGTTTCCAATTTAATCAATTAGAAGTACAATATGCGTGATATAGTGTTCCTGTTGGTGACACGAGTTTCCTGAAGTCCAAAGAGAAGGAGAATTCGAGTTGTAATGTTGGAAAATCGTTTTTTTTTGTTGTAATGCAGGAAAATAGTGTGATTGTTGTAATAATAGAAACTCGTGCTGTTGCTATAATGTTAGGGAATCGTGTTGTTGATGCAATGGTTGAAAATCTTGTTGTAATGGTGGATAATGATGTAACTGTCGTATTGCTGGGAAATTGGGTTGTTGTTGTAATGGTGGAAAATCGTGAGATTGTTGTTATGGTGAAAACTCGTGCTGCTACTATAATGCTAGGGAATCGTGTTGTTGATGCACTCGTGGAAAATCGTGTTGTAATGGTGGATAATGATGTAACTGTTCTATTTCTGGAAAACTGGGTTGTTGTTGTAATGGTGGAAAATCGTGCTGTTGTTGTAATGGTCAAAAATGTTCCTCTTGTTGAAATGACGGTGAACCGTGTAGTTATAATGATGTAAAAGCGTGGTCTTGTTGAAATGATGGGGAACCGCGTTGTTGTAATGGTGTAAAAGCGCTCTTGTTGAAATGACGGGGGACCGTGTTGTTGTTGTAATGGTGGATAATGATGTAACTGTTCTATTTCTGGAAAACTGGGTTGTTGTTGTAATGGTGGAAAATCGTGCTGTTGTTGTAATGGTCAAAAATGTTGTTCTTGTTGAAATGACGGTGAACCGTGTAGTCATAATGGTGTAAAAGCGTGCTCTTGTTGAAATGATGGGGAACCGCGTTGTTGTAATGGTGTAAAAGCGCTCTTGTTGAAATGACGGGGGACCGTGTTGTTGTAATGTTGTAAAATCGTGCTGTTGTTGTAATGGTCAAAAATGATCCTCTTGTTGAAATGACGGGGAACCGAGTTGTTGTGATGGTGTAAAAGCGTGCTCTTGTTGAAATGACGGGGGACCGTGTTGTTGTAATGGTGGAAAATCGTGCTGTTGTTGTATTGGTCAAAAATGTTCCTCTTGTTGAAATGACGGTGAACCGTGTTGTTTGTTGTAATGGTGGAAAATCGTGGTCTTGTTGAAATGATGAGGAACCGCGTTGTTGTAATGGTGTAAAAGCGCTCTTGTTGAAATGACGGGGAACCGAGTTGTTGTGATGGTGTAAAAAGCGTGCTCTTGTTGAAATGTCGGGGAACCGTGTTGTTGTAATGGTGGAAAATCGTACTGTTGTTGTAATGGTCGAGAATGTTGTTCTTGTTGAAATGACGGGGAACCGAGTTGTTGTGATGGTGTAAAAAGCGTGCTCTTGTTGAAATGACGGGGAACCGTGTTGTTGTAATGGTGTAAAAGCGCTCTTGTTGAAATGACGGGGAACCGTGTTATTGTTTAATGGTGGAAAAACACGCAGTTGAAATGGTGAAAATCATATTGTTTAATGCCAATATGGCTTCTTCGTGTATGCTATGTCAAAGTTTAAGTTCATGTTACTGAACATGGATACATGTTGTAAAGTTAATTTTCTAACTAAGAAATATTTAGTATTTAAGCTTAGAATGATTCGGTTCTCGGTATAACAGCTTATTGTTACTTGGCATGAGTGGGAGTGGGGGTTTACTGAAGGCTGAAAACTATTAAACCCAAATATCTTTGCTAATAGCCATTATAGCGAAAGGTCCGTCACGCAGTGGCTGCGTAAACTAATCAGATTTCCCACGTGAAGTTTTACAATAGAGAAATCTGCCTAATAACAACTGTAGTAGTATGAAAGCTCTAACCCTAAAAAAACATTATTTAGGGCGTAATAACCCGGTAGTTTCTAGCCCCAAAAAGCAGTTAACCTAACCTCTAAACCTATTCACGAGGGACGATAGTTATGGAAACGGCCACCAGAGCTCTCGGCGGAAACTCCGACCAGCCTACTGGTGACCACACGCAGAATACAAATGCAAATATCTCGGTTAATATTCAAGATAGAGAATTAATGTATAGAACAATATTTATAGTAAATTTAATTTGCAATAAGATTGGTTCTATACACTTTTTTGATCCGACGTATAGTAACGGAGATATTTCGAATATTCGAAAATCCTCCCCTCTAAACCCCCCCCTCCCACTGGTCCGATTTCAGCCGTTAACGAACTTAATATTTTTTTTTACATAAAACGCTTAAATATGAAGTTTGGTAAGGATCAAACAAACATTGCGACCGCTAGAGCGGTAACAGACAAATATATATATATATATATATATATATATTATAGTTATATATATATATATAATATAACAGTTTGTAACGGACCTCATTTTCGTCATCTACTAGGTAGGATCGATGGACATTTGAAGAAAAATGTCGAAAATTCCGTCATGAGTACAACCTCAATAGCTGATTTCCCTTGAGGGAAATCTGCTAAAATACGTATATAACACCTTTTATAGAACATTAAATTTTCAATAATATTGCCTCAATATAATTTTTCGATGCGTAGTAAAACAACGGAGGGATACTGATTTATTTAATTACCCCTCTAATCCCCCTTCCACGTGAGATTCATACAATCATTTAGCGTGGGCAATTAAAATTTTACTTTTAGCAGATTTCCCTTAAGGAAAATCAGCTATTGAGGTCGTACTCATGACGCGATTTTTAAAAAATTTCCTCAAATGTCCATCGATCCTACCCAGGAGATGACAAAAATGAGGTCCGTTCAAAATTATATATATATATATATATATATATATATACCCGTATATATATATATATATATATATATATATATATATATATATATATATTTGTCTGTTAACGCTCTAGCGGTCGCAATTTTTGTTTAATCGTTACCAAACTTCATATTTAAGCGTTTTACGTAAAAAGAGAGATCAAGTTCGTTAATGGCTGAAATCGGACCAGTGGGAATGGGGGTTTAGAAGGGGAGATTTAAGAAATTTCAAAATATCTCCGTTACTATACGTCGGATCGAAAAATATTATAGAATCAATCTTATTGCAAATTAAATTTACTATAAATATTGTTATATACATTTATTCTCTATCTTGAATATTAACTGAGATATTTGCATTTGTATTCTGCATGTGCTCGGCAGCAGTGGCTATGTTCGGACTTTCCGCCGTGAGCTCTGGCGGCCGTTTTTGTAATTATTCGTCCTCTCGTGAATAGGTTTAGAGGTTACTTACTACTACAGCTGTTATTAGGCAGATTTCTCTATTGTAAAACTTCACGTGGGAAATCTGCTTAGTTTACGCAGCCCCTGCGTGACGGACTTTTTTAGTATACTCGAATGATTCACTATACACGAATATGTTTATTTGATCTATACCAAACTCAAGAAGTTCTTGTGTTCAGATTATATGTGAATGGCTGAAATCGAAGGGGGGGGGGGGGAGTGTCTAAAATTAAAAATATTTCCTTTGGTTAGAATTGGATCAAAAAATTGTGTATGACAAATCATGTTAAAATATTGTTGCTCTATGCATTTATTCGTAATTCAAATATGAAGCTAGTTATTTCGGATTTTTAGTTAGAAATAGAGAATATAATCTGAAATGTGATTAGTTGTGTGCTATACCATCATGTGAGGAATTTGTTTGGTTTAAGCAGCCTCTGCGTGAAGGACATTTTGATATCTTGCGGAGCAACTCAAATTAAAAAAAAAGTTCTTATTAACTATTGAGAATTAACTAATTAGTTCTAGTTACCTGGTAGCCTGGAGAGCGGTACAGCTACACAGGAGACTGAGTCCTGGCTGAAGTTGTTGGAAGTCCTGCAGGAGCACATGGTGTTGAAGGAGCAGGGAAGACCACCAGCTCCTTCTAGCAGCGAGATAACGAACACCACGAACAGCAATGCCTGCAACACATAGTCACAATGAATATCATATATCTCTAGTCAAGATATCAATTATTTTATTATGAATAAATAAAATCCCACCCTGGCTAGAAAATGGTGGTGGTATTCTGTAGATAAGCCGCCCTAATATTAGCCATAGAAGCAAAAAGTGGACGTATATAAATAGCAGCAAATCAAACAGCAATCTTTTAACCCAGTAGTGCTTAATGTGACATATGTTACGGCGGGAGGGGCCTCTTTGGAATTAGCTGCAGAGTAAACCAAGGTGTGCAGGCTTGATCCTGTATGATCATTAGGACCTCCAAACACTCCTTTATCAGTCTAAAACCTACCTCTGAGCTATCAACATCTGTTTTCGTTTTACCAAGTGTTTTTTTCCCTCCTTCATCTTGGTGATTTTAGGACATGGAGTTTATCAACAAAGAGTAAGTACTTGAACTAGTATGAATTTATTTAAAATTTGTTTTAGCAGTAATTAGTTTCTATACAAATTAGACTATTGAACCTTAATTATATATTTAATCTTTTGAGTTTTATTTTCGCTCAAAATCTTTCAAAATGTTAGTGTGATATATATGTTACACTAAGCACTAGCCAACTTGCTTAAATATATTTTTTTGTTAGGGCCTTGGCTGAGATTATTGAGCTGGTTTTTACAGATCAGGAGGCCATAGACTTAATATTGGCAGATGACAAAGCTTTATACCAAAGGGACACATACATCGCTCAAAAAAAAATTATTCAGGTTCCCAGGCCACATGCATTTTTAGAATATAATAAAGGGATGGGAAGTACAGATCGTATGGACCAAAACCTAAACTTATATAGAATTCAAGTAAGAAACCGCAAATGGTACTGGCCTCTCATTTCATGGTTGCTGAATGTAGCATTACAAAACGCATGGATTCAGTATCGCAAGGGTGTAAAAAATATTACACAGTTGGAATTCTGAAGAAGTGTGGTACATACCTATTCTGCCTCGATTGTTTTGCCCCCTATCACACACGCTAATTCATACATATGTTCTTTCCCGGAATTTTTTTTACTTAATTTGTTTGTAAAACCTTTTTTTTATTTTTTTTGTTTGTAAAATACATGTTTTTCAAAGTTTTTTATGGTGTGCATTTTTTCCTGATTTGGATTTTTATTAACCATTCATTAACCTTTTTTTTTTGTTGTGGCTAGTCAAGTGCTTAGCGTGACATATATGTCACAGTCAAAAAATCATAAACAGAAAGGCTGAAAATCATGTTATTGACTATTTTACATTTAAAACAAAGTATTTCATTCAATATGAATGAAATTTAACAAAAACATTAATTAAATCCATTTCTGAGCACTACTGGGTTAATGAAAGCAGCTATATTTAAAAAATTGTGAACACAACTCAGGAAGTATTAAAGAAATGTTCGAAAATCGCACCCTGAGTACTTTCAAAACCGCTGGCAAAAAATAAATATGATGCCTCAGTTGGCATAGCTTTCGCATAAAAATATTCTTTTGGCAAACGGAAGAAATAAGGTTATGTGATAAAAGAAGTAAAACATTTCCGTCAAGCAGTGGCGAATTTTGATATATTCGTTTCTCACTATATTGATTAATAAACGAGATTTTTGCATTTTTAAAATTGACATCCTTCAGTATTCATCCTCTGCTACTCAAGACGTATTAAGAATAAGCTGTGTATCATTCATTTATTTATTAAAGTCCACTTTTTGCAACTAAGGCAAATTGGGGACGGGTTATTTACAGGTTACCACCCTTTTCTAGCCAGTGCGGAACTAAGGATTTAACTTAATTAATTCCGTCACTAAATAAGCTCCTATTGCCCAGGCGGGAATCAAACTCGCCGTCTAGGTTTACCATGTGATATTAATGTCAACGCTTTAGCTCACCTGAGCCCCTTGAAGCACATTATTTAAAGCTTAAATACCAAATATTGTCTTCATTGGACATCTCTAGTGTGAGAAAAATCTAAATATGTAATGTGATGAAGTCATACAATTAAGATTTTCCAGTCTTGCCTGGGAAATGATTATTTAATGTATACAATATCCAATATTAGCAGATTTCCCTTAGGGGAAATCAACTATTGATGTTGTACTCATCATGGGATTTTCAAAACATTTCTTTAAATCCTACCTAGGAGATAACGGAAATGAGGTCCGTTCAAAATTATATTTATATATTTGTCTGTTAACGCTCTAGCGGTCTCAATTTTTGTCTGATCGATACCAAACTCTGAGTTTAATCGTTTTATGTAAAAAGGAAGATTAAGTTCGTTAATGGCTGAAATCGGAGTAGTGCGAGAGGGGGTATTTTTGAAAATTGAAAATATCTCCGTTATTATGCGTCGGATCGAAAACTTTTATAGAATCAATCTGACTGCAAGTTAAATTTACTATAAATATTGTTCTATACATTTATTCTGTATCATGAATATTAACCGAGATATTTGCATTTGTATTCTGTATGTGGTCGGCAGGAGTCGGCTGTGTTCGGGAATTTCCGCCGAGAGCTCTGGCGGCCGTTTTCATAACTATTCGTCCCTCTTGAATAGGTTTAGAGATAAGATTTATCAACTGTATAACTTCACGTGGGAAATCTGCTTAGTTTACGCAGCCCTGCGTGACGGACTTTTTATTTTTTACAGTTTAATTAAACCCTATCGGCAACCTTAGACATGTTGTGGCCACTTTTAAAGGTAGTGCATGTTAAAGAAGTGTTCGTAATTTTTAACGACAGATTTCAGAAATGAAATTATACTACAATGTAATTATAAAATAGCAAAATGAAATAAAAATTTCTGTAAGCCCCTAATTTACTCATAGGATTTTTATTTGGAAATACAGGATATATAGTGAGATGAGATTAATAAATACTGGCTGAAATGGGACCAGTTTGAAGTGGGTTTAGACAGAAAAAAAATCGAAATTTCAACTTATCTCCGTGGTTATGTGTGGGCTTGAATATTTTAAATATTTATTATAGAACCAATGTTGTTAAAGTTTTGATTCTCTACATTTATTTTCCGATATTATTCTATGTAACAAATATTACTATTCCAACATTCTTGTTTTCAGGATGGGAAATTACTTTTTTAAATTTAGTATATGTACGGGGTCAACGATAGATTGACCCGCACAACGTTTAGGTCATGTGTGAGTGATCCCAGAGAACTTGGGAAGATATCAAGGAGTGAGTTAGCGGAAATGGTGGAATGGTGAGGGAGGGAGAGGTGAGAGAGAGGGAAATCAGTTATTTAGGTTGTACTCACGACGGACTTTTCGCTATTTCTCTTCAAATCTCCACCGCTCCGACCCCGTAGATGACTAAAATGAGGTCAGTTCAAAACTCTATATATATATATATATATATATATATATATATATATATATATATATATATATATATATATATATATATATATATATATATATATATATATATATATAGTTATATATATATATATATATATATATATATATATATATATATATATATATATATATATATATATATATATATATATATACAGGTATATATATATTATATTTGTCTGTTACGGCTATAGCGCAACAAATGGTTGCAATTATTGTTTAATAGTTACAAAACTTGATATTTATTCGTTTTATGTAAAAATAAAGATCAAGTTCGTTAATGGCTAAAATAAGACCAGACGGAGGGGAGGTGTAGAGGGGAGGAATTTCGAATAATCGAAATATCTCCGTTACTGTACGTCGGATCAAAAAATCTTACAAAATCAATCTTATTGCAAATTAAATTTATTATAAATATCGTCATATACATTTATTCTCTATCTTGAATATTAACCGAGATATTTGCATTTTTATTAAATCTGGTCGCCTGACGGACGGGTGACTTTCCTTCCAAAAGCTAGTTCCGTCCGTTTCCTTAACTGCTCGATTCTCGTGAAATTTCTCTATTATAAAACTTCACGTGGGAAATCTGCTTAGTTTACGCAGCCTCTGCGTGACGGATTTTTTTGGGGTTCAGTTTAGCCATGTGAGTTAAAGCGTTGTGCTTAATCTCACATGGTAAACCTAGAGTGGTGGGTTCGATTCCCGCCCAGGGCAACAGGATTTTTTTTAGTGAATTGATTAAATAAAATCCTTAGTCCCACCCTGGCTAGAAAAGGGTGGTAACCTGTAGATAACCTGTAGATTAGCCATAATTGTAAGAATTGGAAGTGAATAAATAATTGAATTTTATAAGCAAGTTTCATAATTCTAAAAGTGCATTGTTCAAAGAAAAAATATTTGTAGAATGCGGACGGTTGTATTAATGTTTGAATGAATATTCAAATAGTCCTTAATATACTTAATGAATGCTAATACAGCCACCGCTATTCCCATTATCTCTCATATTTCGTTCACTTTAATTAATTCTCCACCAGCGACCTCTACTTCATAACTATTCATATTTTATAATAAGCAGTAAACATAGTTAATAACATAATTAATGTTACATGCGTTGATATAGGTGTATATTGCTGAGAGGTTATAAAGTAAAAGGAACAAAATGATCAGGTTATGAATGAAGGAAATAATATGTGATTTATAAGTAAATGAATGTCTTGACTCTCAACCTTATAATAAAACAAATTGTTCACTGGTTTAAGAAATATATTTTCGTAATACTTTTTAATAAATAAAACAAAATACGAAAACAAATGTATTTTTAGAATTCTAATTTATATATTATTTTCAGAATATTAATAAGGGAAGGCATAGTGTGGTTCCATAAGTTCGCTTGGTTTTTGTCAGTAATGTGGAATGTTTTCAAATATCTCCGGTTCTCCTTAACTCATCTGATTTTAATTATTGTTATCAGAATGATTAAAGCTCATTGTTCGAATCTATGTTTGGTTTTACGGGAATAATTTTTGTTTGTGCTACATCCTAGTGAACATGTCAGAGAACAAAGTGCATTTATGGCATATTTTGCTTTTTTTTTCCAAAAAGTCAGTCACACTGGGGCTGTATAAACGAAGAAGATTTCCCAATCAAATTTTACAATAGAGAAATCTGCATACTAGTAACACTTACCACCGTGAATAAATTCAAAAGCTAATGAGAAATGTTTCAGTTAATTTTAAATAACCAGTAAACGGAAAGCGTCTGAACAAATAGGTTAGCCAACCACTCAGAGCTGAACAGGTACATAGACATATTCCACACGGGATAGAAAAACAATTACTGAAATTTCGCGTATGTTAAAGAAGAAACTTACGCCAGTCTCTACACCAATTTCACGAGAGCCGAATAGTTACTGAAAAGGCCGAACTAACTTTCAGCGGAATCCCACAAACAGAACCGACAATAGCAGAATATGAAAAATGTAAATATCACGGTTAATATCAAGATAGAGAATAATGTATATAACAATATACAAATACAATTTATAATACATTTAATTTGCAATAAGATGTTTCTTGCAGTAAGAAGTTACGTTTGTTCTTTCGTTTTATCGTTAAAAACGATTAAATATCGCAGTTCTGGAAACGATCAAAACAAAAAATGCGACCGCTAGATCGCTAACAGAACAAATGTATATGTATATATATATTTATATATATGTATATATATATATATATATATATATATATATATATATAAAATTGTAACCTCTGTCTGTAATTGTGATGGAATTTTTTTCGCGAGGCTTTAATTTGCAGGATAACTTTTGACGTTTAACCGTCGCAGTGTTTAGGGTTAATACCCGTTGTGGCATTTGTTAACAATAAAATTAATTTTTTATGTAAGTCTTCACTGCCCTCCAAATTGTCATATTTCCCGTCTCCTGTGCATAATGCATTGATGTCAGTTATTAAGGACACAATACTGCATAGATTTGAATTAATCTTTCCAGGTGAGGTACCTGTTTGTTCAAATTGAAATGAATTGTTTAGCATATCAATATTTCTACTCAAATTACTTACTCCATACATTGTTCCTGGAGAAATGTATAAAACAAAAGTTAATCTAAATATCAAAGTAAACAACTTTTGTTATGTTTGTTTGTCGAAAAACAAATAGACAATGAAATATCGCGAATTTTTATTTCAGGCCTCCCTTATAACCCCCACTCCCGTTCTAACCTAAAAATTTTAATATACCTTTAATCATGGACGCATTAATACGGCTAATTGACATACCGAATTTATGAAACTTTGTACGTATAATCTATAGCGCCTAACTTCAACTAGTTGACTCTCGCTTTAGGCTATAGTTAATATCCTCTGGAGGCGAACAGGATTGGGGTTTTAAGGGAAAAATGAATATGACAGAAATTACTTAAAATAGCGATATAAATAACTTTTGTTATGTTCATATTTGCCGAAAAACCAGTACGAGACGAAATATCGCTATTTTTAATTTCTGGCTCCCCTTATAACCCCCACTCCTGTCCGTCCCTAGAAATGTTGGTATGGCTTGTTATAATGAAAGCGTTTGTGCTAGTACATATACCGAGTTTTATTTATTTCGGTTCGGTCTTTTGTCCCAAAAAAAATCGTTCACTTCCGCTATTGTTTTAGCGTAAATCTCGTTTATAATTCCATAAGAAACGAACGGGTATATAACAAAAGTGACTCTAAATAACAAAATAAACAACTTTTGTCATGACCACATTTGGCGCAAAACCAATAGGAAACGAAATATCCCTATTTTTAATTTCTGGCTTTCCCTATAACCCCTACTCCTGTTTGTCTCAGAGGATATTAATATAGCCTAAACACTGGGACGGGTAAATGGTTCAAATATTGTGCAATAGTTAAAGCCTTGCCAAAAAAATACGGTTCAGCCATTTCAGCCTCAAAAGGTAACAAACAAACAAAGAAACAGACACCAAAGAAACAAAATGCAGTTATGGTGTCTATGACATGTGAAACGAAAAGTTATCGTGGAATTCCCGGGCGAAAAAGCTCCGGGTATCTGAGCTTACAGTTTTATATATATATATATATATAGAGAGGGAGAGGACAGAGAGAGGAGGAGAGATAATCCTACCAAAAGTGACTGAAATGCTATTGACTCAAATCATTATCTCGTGAAACACTACTACTTCGACTTGTGGGGAAAAAACAACACGACTCCACTTGCTTCGTAGATTGGGGTGGAAGATTCAGTGTAACCGTAAAAACCATCAATGGACTATTTTTTTTTCAAGTTAGGCAAGTCATCAGTTGGGTTCTGCAAAAAGAAATAAATCGGTGACCACTTTCAACAACAGAAGCTGAGTTTATGGCAGCATCAATGGCCGCTAGTAGAAGAAGCAATATGGATGAGAATAATTCTCGGGGATTGGGGTTTCCGTCGAGGAATTTCATTAACCAGAAGATGAAACAGGGTTGCATGAATTTAAGCTATAAATGAGAGAGCTAGTGGTAGGATCAAACACGTAGGGAGGTTTTTCATTCCGGATCTTATTACCCCTTCGGTCGGACGCGAGATCTCTCAGATACACAGTTTCTAGGAAAAATATTTACCACACCTCCTAGCAGAGAGTGGTGTTGTAGGGCTTCCGAGGTTATGTGCTTTATAAGTCTCCTCACTCAAGGTTTTGTTTGCGTCACTGTGTTTGACGGTGTCGTGTTGTTTCTACCATGTCTATTCCTTTTAAATCACCTAGATACCACGCGCCCGATGTCACACGTATTTTTTTTGTGAAATCTGTATTTCATAAATGATTAACATCAATTAAGTTTCTCTTTATTAAATGAGAATCATTATAAACCTAGTTTTCTATTATTTCGCTCATGCATGAGCTTTCAAAAAGAACTTTGTTCGAGAAAATATTTGTACGACGCAGTGACTACAGTACACGTCGCCCAACCGAGCTAAGGACGAAACTTGAAAGAGTAAAGAGGTATCATTGGACCATACATTGAACTCTAGTACAGGAACAGCATAAGAGAAGTACCTCCGCTACAACGAACAAGAAAGACAATTTTGTGATCCAGAAAGCAAAACTGAATAGGAAATGTAGGTTTACTAATTGTTACTCTTGTGAGATGTTGCAAAAGACATAAAATTTGTTTTACAACATAGGTTCCATGCTTTGTCCTTATTGGTTAATGCAGGCTCTGCAAAAGAAATAATAATTAAAAACTGAAATTAATTATGTATAATTATTGATACGGTGCATTTAGAAACAAATTTCTTTTGATATTTCATATTTTTTATATTTTTAAAATCATCGCCCTCGGGTTTTAATAATAGTGGTTAATCTAGATGATACACATCTTGATGATTTTATCTACTAAGATTTTTTTTATTTTATTTCTTATCCAATTTTGAAAAGTATTTACTTAGGTTTCAATCAAATACGTGCTTCTGTTATGGTTTCTATCCACCATACACTGGACATTTTAGTGCAAAAATATTATATTATAAAACTGTATTTCCGATAAAAAACGGTTGATGGTTGATCGTTGGAGAATACAACGCCGCCTGGACAGTAAGGTGGAATATTCTTGACTGTGCTTAGGCCTCGACCGAGCGGCTTACAGAGGATAATCAATTTATTCTTGGAATGCGCGGCTTTCACGAAAGATATTATGATTGTTCCTTCATGGAAGGCAAACGAAATAGATTTTATTGGGGCACAGTTCGCTCGTCTGAATTTATCGTTGTTGTTATTTCATCAAAAAAAAGATGGTATTGGGTTTGGAGAGGTATATTAACTGGGGCTGTGTATGTTTACATGTGACTATGCTGCCTCGAGGTCCTGCGGCCGCAATTTACTGGTTGGTGTGGATGTTATAATAATACAAATAATATAACGTATTAAATTATCTGTAAATAAAAATAATAATATTTTCTATAATTACAAATTAATAGCAAATATTAATTACAGGACTAGAACACAATAACAAGATTATTACCGACCAACAGACAATCACTACCATATTAGGAGAATATTTCAGTAATGTATGCAGCTCCAAAAACTATACAATACAATTCTTCAGACACAAAACCCAAACTGAAACTATGACCTGCCCCATAATTCTAACTTACCCACACCCACTTAATGATCCCTTCAGTTACACGGAACTAAAACTCGCACTATCGACTGCACAAATGACTTCACCAGGACCTGACCTAGTCACATATGACATGATAAAAAAATCTACCAGAACAGGGCTTACTTTATTCTTCTTCAACTATTGAATGATGTTTACCACTAGTGGTACGTACCCTCACAACTGGGATGAAGCTATAGTTATACCAGTTCTAGAACTGGGAAAAACAAGAATCTAGGCAAACTAGCTACAGGACCGATTTCTTTGTCTATTACTCTTTGCAAGGTCACAGAAAAGATAATAAACATAAGACTTTCTGTGTTACTTAGATCATAAAAAATTATTATCGCCTTTCCAATGTGCATTTAAACCAGGTCATTCCACTATGCACCATATTGCACGGATGGGAAAGCGAAATACTTAATGCTTTCCTTGGAAACAAATTAATGTTAGTAATATCCCTCGCTCTGGAGAAAGCCTATGACTCTGTTTGGAGATGGCTCATTCTCTCTCAGTTGATCGAATGGGGTGTCCAGGGAAAACATTATAAGGTCCTGGATATACTATTTGTCTGTGAACGATTTTTCAGGGTGAGGGTAGTAGGTACTGCTTTATCAAACGCCTTTCTGCAGGAGAAGGGAGTGCCTCAGGGAGGTGTGCTGAACCAAACCTTGTTCAATATAGCTGTAAATTCTGTCATAAAAGTATATCCCCCAAGAAGTATCTTACTGCCTGTATGCTGATGACCTTATCTTATACATCACTTATCATCATTAACGCACGCACAAAATATCACACAGAACGCACTCAATCTAACTTCAAAAATGGTTGCAATTTAACAGGTTTTAAGATATCGGAGTGAAAAATCTAAATACACCATATTCACTCGTAAAAGAAGTTTTGAATGCCCACAATAGACTCTTAACAATCACTATTATAAACAAGACGGACGAACTGACATTTTTAGGACTTACATTTGGACAGAAAATTCCCACATGGTTTTCCCCATTTAAAAGGACTCATTAATAAGTGCAAGAAAAGCTTGGACTTATTAAGGGTACTTAGCAATTCTGCATGGGGAGCTGACAGATGTTCTATGCTTACTTTTGTATCGTGCTTTATAACCAGGTTCAGTGCTGGAATTATGGAGTATAGCATTATTCATCTGCCAGTCCGAATACACATAAAATGTTAGACATAATTACACAACACAGGACTGAGGATAGCAAATTGGAGCCTTCAGATCAAGCCCGTTAGATAGCCTCTGTTGTCGAAGCAGGAGAAACCTCCATTGCAATATAGGAGAAGGATTATATGCTTAAAATTTCTTTTAAAAATGCAATGCATTAGACACACCATTCGTCAAATTATTTTTAAATAACATTAATTATAACAAATTTCATAGAAAACACAGCAAGCATAAACCACTACTCATTCGTACTTCAGAAAACACTATTGATTCGAACATATTACAAACTCAAATACACTATAACAGAAACTTGTCACTCCCTCCATGGAGAATAAATAAAATTAATTTAATTT